>QGOG01007915.1:0-13627 GCA_003313185.1 Collybia sp. MG36
CTCCGAAAATTCGATATTTTAGGCCTCAAATATCAGGCTCGCAACTCCATTTAAGGTACTCTTTGGCTCAAAATCGGGGTCCGGGGTTCGAAAAAAATTTTGCCCGCCAATTTGGCCACTGTCCAAATTGGCGGTGGCTTGGCCTGTTGCACCATAGGTCACCGTAGTATCCCGCAGGTGTTCACTATGCCCCAGCCTGAGCTTGCGGATGTGTATATGGCGTCCTTCATCGATATGCCGGCCTACTATTACCCGCTGCCAATAGTGAGGTGTGGTGGTGAAAAGGCCACCCAGAGGGTCGCCGCAATTGATCTTGCAAAGGGCCTCTACAGTGCAGTGGGGAGGGAGATTCAGGGTGGAGTTATACGGTTTGAGGGCTCAAAACTATTTACAGTCAGCAGCTCCGGAATTCTTGACCTTGGCTTGCGGGTGATGACGCTTATTGAGTTGAAAACTCAATATTTAGTGTTTGAGAGGATTGTACACTATTTTCCGCTGTTCTTTTATCATACTGCAGCTGACCACCCTGATTTTAGATGCCAAGTAACATGCACATTCCTAACCTATTCACTGGGACCATCCCACCGGCTATCCCAGGTCCAGGGATAGGGAGCGGCCACAGTGATCTCCACCATAGGCACTCCCATAGACACCGTGACCGCTCCCACTCCCGCCCCCGTTCCCATTCACCCCATGAACACCGTGACCGCTACCGCTCCCACTCCCACTCCCGCTCCCGTTCCCGTTCCCGTTTGCCCCATAGACGACATGAACGTTACCACTCCCACTCCCACTCCCACTCCCGCTCCCGTTCCCGTTCCCGTTCCCGTTCGCCCCATAGACGACGTGAACGCTACCACTCCCACTCCCGCTCCCGTTCGCCCCATAGACGACGTGGCCACTCCCGCTCCCGTTCGCCCCATAGACGACGTGACCACTACCGCTCCCACTCCCGCTCGTCTCGTAGATATCGCGGCCGCTCCCGCTCACCTCATAGACGCTATAGTCACTCCTGCTCACCCCGTGGCCAATCTCATAACCGATTTCGCTCGCACCGTGGCCGCTCCCGCTCACCCGCTCACCCTCATCGTGTTGAAGAACTATCTACAGCAGAAGGGACGATCCTCTTGGGATACCATCCAAGGTATGACGGGAGGGACGTCCATGAACAACATGAAGCGGATTTCGAATCTGCTTTCCAAGTTCAATCGCCATCTACAGGTATCTCCCAGACCTTGAACAGACGTCAGTCTGGAAATGCTGTTGCAAGTTCCTCGAAGACGCCCGGCGATACCGAATCTCAACCTGAAGTTGGGTCTGTGGGACATAACCTCATGAGTGTGTTGCGCCCCAGCCTTGTTCTCATGCTGGTATTGACAGCAAGTGGCAGATCGTATCAATTCCCACAAAAGAACTCGCAATTTCATGTGTTCCCGATGCGAGCGCAAATTTGGGACTCACCACGTCCTCGCCTGCCACATTCGGTTTTGCAAAGGCAAGAAAAGCAAATCCGGCAAACCCATGCCCCTCTAATTTAATTCGCCACTACACATCTATCAAATGTCTAGTTCCGGATCATGGAAATGTGTCGCGAAGAAGTGATAGCAACATTTGTTTGGGGGGTTGGTGTCTTGCAGTCTACTCACCTGTAACTCGTCACACATGGCATTTCCAACGGATTTAGCACGTTTAGGTTGGGGGGCGAGGCCGTGAACAGCAAATAGACCGTACCTTCGTCAAACAAGTTCGCCATCACCGTTTTTCCGACTCAGCGAATCCGGTTGTCGCGAAGCCATGCCACCAAGCCTCATTCACTGTGCGTCAGAAGTCAGAGCTACACCAGGTCATCCGCATATCTGCCTACCCGTGACATTGTAGCTACCACCCCACAGACTTGGTTTTGATTCCAACTTGCACTCAAGTGTCTTGGTGCGTCGTGTAGCGTGGATGGCAGAACTCACGGTTGACGATTTCATGGTTGAACGTTGATTATTTATCCCAGTTTTCATGATGTGATAGCGGGATTGTCCCATGGTTAGGAGGCTCCCAGCTTCTCATCACTGAAATGTTCCAAGGAATCTCGACGACTGTCTAATTTTCTCCGTACCTTGCGAAGCACTTCAATCGAACTTCGAGGAAAAGCATTGAGTGAACGCCAACTGCTTCAATTGCTAGATGGCGACAATTGGCCAATAAACGATTCGGCTGCTGTGGTGGCAGAGCTTTCCGTGTCCGCTGGTCGGCTGGACGTGCCCACCGAGAGTTCGTCAATGTTGAGCGCATTTCAACATGTATATCATCCTCGGGCCGACCCTTGGATGGCAAGCGCTCAACCTTGCTTGAGCAGCGTAAAGCTGGAGTGACATAGATGGATCGACCCCAGATTGGGTCTCCATAGCCTCATGGTGTATGTGAGTGAAAAATTGTAGGGCCATCAGCGAATGGTCCGGTCGATGCTGGAGGTCGACACAAGGAAAGCCTGACAGAGTTTTCACCTGGCCTTGTCCATTTGTGCTTCACTGGCTCACGTCAATTCACAACAAAAAAAAAAACACTTCCTCGCATTTCGTGCAGTACGGCACCCTGCGCCCACGCCTTGGCCCGCTTTCCATTATCACCCAAGCACCATCACTTCTCAACCTTATTGGGGCTCATCTCCGTCTCCTTTGCCTCTATTCCTATGTCAAAGAAATCAAGTGAACCGATGCCTCTGGTTGAGGAGCCGAACTTGAAAACATTTAGCGCGACCTTTAGACGAAACAGCCGGATGCCCTGGACTGGCTGAGCTGGGCATCGAAAATTCAAACTGTCAGGTGAAAGGCCGATAGAGCTCCGCCTCTCGTGGCGAGGCACAGCGCTTCCTTCCAGATTTCAAACTTTGGTCGTACCCGGCTGCATCCTGATAACTTTGAAATGTGACATGTGACATGTGACACTCCAACTGCGCCTAATCGGCATCGATAACTTGGAGTTCGCTCCAGCCTCCAGTGGTGTATATTGACCACTGCACCCTGCAGAGTGACTACCCTCCTATCCGAACATCCCTACGACTCATGTACCGCATTCCTATGTTTATTCAAACTCTCGATGAACATTATCGGGGTTAGCTCGCTCGCGCGGTGCAATACGAGGCGGCAGTGCACCATCATACTGAAGGCCATTGAACACACGATTTTGTTCGGGGGCTGTAACTACATGGGTAAATGATATATCAGATGATCTGTCAGCCAGAGCGATCGATACAGCAAGGCTGTACCCCCGCTGTTGCACTGGGGTGATAATCATTTTACCACGGGGCGAATGCGCACCACCCACCCGTGGCATATAAAGGCGACACCTTGTCGCGGAACCCCCTTGAGTCCAGTGATGCCTAGCACCGCACCCTACAAAACATTCATTCCAATCGTCTCCACCGATTCCTCAAAGCACACATCTGAATTCGAGGAGTAAGTATCATATGACTCAATCAGGGCCATTTTCACTCTCGTACCAGTATGATAGGCCACTCTTTACTCTATGGCAGCTCCACTAGTGATACCAAATGGCAATCTAGCAGCTCATCACCGGCCGCCTCAAGTAACGGTACGCTAAAAAATGTTCGTTATCTTGGAAACTTCACATTCTAGCAGGTTCAGATGACTACTTTGACGACCATTCAGCTCCTTCGCCCTGCGGATCAGTTGACCAACAGCACCCGTACCATAACCTCGCCTCCACCAAATTTGAGGATATACTCGATTTTGAGGATATAGTCGAATGGACGGATACGAACCATTCGGGTGCGATTCCGGATGAGCTTCAGATCTGAAAACTCCAACTAAAGAATCCATAGACAGCTCCGACGCTGTTTTCATTTCCGCAGTCCACTTTAGCCGCCCTTCCGACGAAGATATCTCCACTCGGTTCGCGGCGGCAATCCTTACGAACGACAACCGGAGCTCTGCTACCAATGGACGTTACGATCGCATTGATAGACCTCACTCACCTTCTGCCTCGCCAAAATTCTCCCTACCCAAGCCAGAATTGCACTGCCTTCCGACTACCTGCATTCCAAACTCCCGCCCTTCACGCGTCCAAGATGAGTTGAGGGTAAAAAACTTTGCTACATGCGGCCAATCACCACCTAATGATACCTCCCAGACCTTAAGCCGAAGTCAGTCTGGCAATGCTGTTGCAAGCTCCTCGAAGACGCCCAGCGGTACTGAATCTCAACGTGGGGTCGGGTCTGCAGCCACGGTCCAAGCTTGCCATGCCATGCGTAGAAAGCCAGAGAAACAGGAGGAACCGTTCCTCTGCCCTAAACCTGGTTGCATGGCGAATTTCACCGCGAAACATTACCTCATGAGTGCGTTGCGCCCAGCCTTGTTCTCATGCTGGTATTGACAGCAAGCGGCAGATCATACCAATTCCCACAAAGGAACTCGCGCTTTCTTGTGTTGTCGATGCGAGCGCAAATTTGGGACTCACCACGTCCTCGCCCGCCACATTCGGTTTTGCAAAGGCAAGAAGGGCAAACCGGGCAAACCCACTCCCCTCTAATTTAATTCGCCATTACACGTTTACCAAATTTCTAGTTCCAGATCGTACGAGCCGTGTATCGTTATCCGCCTTGAATTTATCTTTTCGATGGACCCCTGGGGTAATGCGCCCGAGAAGTGGTCGATGTGTGCACGCCCAGCTAATAGACTCCTTCCGCATCTTGTTGAGCGTTTGTGTGGGGACTCACTGAGCAGTGATCAGGATTTCCGAATCGTTGCGGGTGGAAGCCGGAAGAAAGCACCACGCTAAAGCATGATACCAGTGCCGCTGGTGGAACGGATGGCCTTGGATGTTGCTATATGACTCTCCGAAAGCGCCCAATATCACACTCGGGTCGTTCTCGCACTTTTGTGCATTGACACCATCCGCACCAATACCCATTTACTGATCACCCCGGGCGCGTTCTTGAACCCTCGGATGCCAACTCCCGAATCTTATCTTTTGATCCCTACGTTTTCCTTTCATGTTCGTGCTCTTACTCTCTCACTCTCAGTCATAAGCATGGAACAAGTCCTGTCATCGTTCAAGCCAGTGAGCCTCAAGTCTCAAGCTCAAGATTGTTGGAGACAAGCCGTTCTCTTTTGCATTTGGTACGTGATTCTACAAGTGCATCCTGCTACATAATTATTTTTCTTGTGGTCGACCACCGTTTTCAAACCTGGAACTCTCTTCCACACCAAGGAAGCGGAGGGCGCGTCCGTCTGTTGGTTAGGCACTGCCAATACTTCGATGGACGAAATCCCGATGTTGCGCCCACCGGAGGGCGAATGTAACGACCCGGGCCAAGTCAGGTTCCGCTGCAAACCGGCTGGCTGTTGGCCACGGTGGGATTCTGTCAGAATAGAGAACGGTACATATTGGGATTAGCTTCAATCCCTCTCGATAGATATATAAGACCTGGCGAATGGTAGCGAAAGAGCTTGAACAAGAGTTTAGATCTTAGATCTTAGAGCCCAATATCTATCATCGTAAACAATTTTGAACTCTGAACAACCGTGTGGGCGGCGAGTCGGTGGCCTAGTCACAATGGCCGCCATTGTCGCAGAAGCAAATAGATGCAAAGTACGGGAGCCACCCGCGCGACTGCTCGTTGGGGTTGAACGTAACGTTTGAATGCTAACCGCAACCATCATGGCCGAGTCACCCACTCTCACCCTCCACTACTTTATTCTTGGAGACAAACCCGATATCATCTTCTCAGTCGAGATTGAAGCCGTGAAGACCGTTAACGCGCTCAAGGGGGTCATTTCGGCCAAGCATGGTTATAGGTTCAATGACATCTTCGCGGAGGAACTGGCGCTCCGGGAAATATCAATCCCTAGCAACGGGACTTTCGTCGAGAACATCGAGAAGTTGAATCTTGAGCGTCCGGCCTTGCCACCACTAAAAATGCTATCGGGTATCTTTCAGGGCCCCCTCAATCCAAAACATGTTCACCTCATAGTAATACCCCCGCCCCCCAGTGAGTGGCAATGGTCCTCTAGTTTCAAATTCCTTATGCTCCCCTTGAGAATCCTTCTCTCTCAATTGCTGTTTTCTTGCGCGTGGTTCGAGTCTCACCTTCGTAGTGGAGATTGAAGCCACGAAATCCGTTGACGCGCTTGCGGAGATCATTCGGGTTCGGATCAAGAACCAGCCCGAGTTTGATACGATCAATGTGCATACACTCCAGCTCTGGAAGATATTAGTCCCTGCCGATCAGGATGCCATCAAGAGCATCGAGAAGCTCACCCTCCCCAAACCGGACTGTTTACACCCGCTGGGCGAACTATCGGAGATTTTTCCGGACCCCCCTCTCCGGAGGCACATTCATATCGTGGCAAAACCCCTGCCTCCTAGTGAGTGGCAATGGTGCTGTAGTTTCACTTTCCTTATGCTCCCCCATCAAGGACTTGACCTCAAATGCTATGTCCTTGGAGACCGCACCAACCTTATCTTTTCAATCGAGATTGAAGCTACGAACACGATTGATGTACTTAAGGAGCTTATTCGGGTCAAGAACAGTCCTAGGTTTGATCACATCGAAGCGCATGCACTACAGATTTGGAATGTATCAATCCCCATTGACTGGACCCTTGAGAAGATCGGCGAGCTCAGCCTTGTTGATGGAAGGTCTTTACAATCGCCGGACAAACTATCGAAATATTTGTTGGACTCGCTTCCAGGGCACATTCATATTGTGGTAAAACCGCCACCCCCCAGTGGGTTTCTTGCTTGATGCTATCTTCCATCCTCAACGCACCACTCCATTTAACTGTAGATAGCACCCTTCATCCTTTGCGGGTCGCGCGTCAAAAATTCTTCAAAAGCAGGAGAAAAGGCACGCCGTCTTCGCTGGGAACACCCGATACATTTGTGGGTCTCCATCTTGCCTGCGTTCGCCCTCCAAACCAGGCGCCCGCTCTGCCATTAGCACTAATGGATCCTATTTTCGCCAAATTCGTCGAGGATTGCGGGACAGTCAAACCGACGAAAGAGGCATATGACTGTGCTTCTGAACTACGAGCAACGATGAACGAGTTCTACCAGGACAAAGCGGGTCGTGGCCGTAAATTGCGGGAAGTCTTGGAAGCCTTTGGCATCAAGTTAGTGCCTGGACCCATCGGAAAATATACGACAGATGGCCACTTCGTTTACCAGTGTCGCCCAATAGGCATCCTGGAGCTGAATAATGAAATTAACTCACCAAGCGCAGAACCTTCGCTCCAGGCACTCGTATATTACAATGAATTTGTTCGCGCGGGCGACCTGGCTGCAGATGTATGTTCAATTCACCCGTGCTTCATAATCACCCTCGCAGGTATGTCGTACCGTTATCCTTGCGCTTCTATTACTATCTGAGTTGAGTATAGGACCTCGCCTTGCCTTTGCGGGCTGTGCTTTGACTGATCGCCCTACCATGGAAACATTTTCTGCAATTGCCCTTGACTTTCATTCAACCGATACTAGCGCGTATCTTAATCTCGCTCGCCATCTCACTTCCTTAAAGACTGTCTTGGATGATCTGTACCGTCGGTATTCTGAAGCGGCCCCTCGTCCAACGCTGTTCCTCCGCGTTCCTTCCCCAGATCACCCAGCACCCACAGATCCCATCTTTCCATATCCAACCACCTTCACTCGTCTTGGTGACGGCAATAAATTATCATTCGAATACGTTGCAGGGCTGGAGGGGAGGGCCTTCCTCTTTGAAGGATGGACAGAACATTTTCACCACATCTGTATCAAATTCACTCGCCGATACGGCATGGCTGCTCATATGTGGTGTGCAGAGCGAAGGTTTGCGCCGAAATTACTTGGGTTCGAGACACTTCCCGGAGGGTGGTTCATGGTCGTCATGGAACTGTTAGACAGTAACTCATGGACGACCCTTGACGAGGCGCAGGGCGACGAGGCCGCATTGAAGGAACGAATCTTCGACGCTATCATTCAATTTCATCAAAATCACATGGTCCATGGGGATATTCGTTGCACCAATGTCATGGTGGAGAAGGGCGACAAACCGGCATTCGTGCTCATTGATTTTGATTGGGCGGGATTGGTGGGGGAGGTAGATTATCCGCCGTTTATCAACCTCGATCCCACACTTCGGCGGCCCCTAGATGTCTGTTACGGCTCACCCATTCTCCCTCAGCATGATATTATAATGATCGAAAACATGTTCCTGTAGCCGTTACAACAACCAGTCGCTGATAGTCATACCATGATGAATCTATTGAAATACTTGAATACTTAACTATTAATTTGGTACATATTCCGTAGGCCTAAAATCCAATACATCGCCCTTGCATTAACTATCTGCCTCTGCCTTCCTCTCCCCCGGGGTCGCCTCTGGAGCGGCTACTCGTCCATCCACGAATATAGCAGGACCGTGAGGCATAACCCCGCCCAAAACCTCGCTCGTCTCCTTATCAAGACTCGGCTCGTCCTCGAATGTCCACTCCAATTCTCCCCCGTACGCTTTCGGCAGATCGGGGCTGTGCACGAGCTCGTGGAGTGATGAGAAATCGTGGCTGAGAACATGTATCTTGGACCGCGTGTGCGGGTCGAACCAGCCCTATTATGGCTCAAGACAAATTCACAAGCAGAACTCAATGGACAGACCTTGATCCAGCCCCACACGGTAGGGAAGAAGGACGGTGCGTTGACGACTACGACCGAGCCCAGAGTCTCTGGGTAATTCCCTGACGCCAACCGGGATGCCTCGCCAAGGTGTGAACGGAGGCTCCAAAGTGACATGAACGAGACGTCTGATAGGTCAATGATAGAGGTCGTGTTGGATATGGGGGTGCTAGAGTGCGGGTGGGACAGGTGCGTGCAGAGCGGAAAGGTGAAGCGAGTCATGAGCTCATAGAGGACGACGATGCGCTGGTATCGACGGGCTGGCGGCACGGCGCTGAGCTCCTTCTGGAGCGGGACCAGGGAGGCGATGCGATAGACATACAATGGTGTTCCATTCTGCAAACGGAACACTCAACAGTGGTGTCGGGAAATCATGGATGATCGTGACCTTGTCCCTCCTCCCGGTCCAGCGGGGGTAGAACCGCCTCGCGCTCTCGAATTCTTCAGGATCAAACGTGGCAAACAGATTATCCACATCGTGTTTCCTGCGCCAGCTCTCCGCATCCGCGAACTGCTTCTGCGCTTGTTGTGGATCAAAGCCCCGTGCGCGGAGGAACCGCCTGCGTTTCTAAATTTCAATTCGTGAGGAGTTCTGCGCAAAAAGACTCACAGCAGAGTTGGGTCGTTATGAGATGGCGTGGTAGCATCGTATAGCTTCGCGTTGGCCAGGTTCTGCTTGAAATTGTTCAATGCCTCTTCCTGTGCAGGTGTAAGATGTCCAAGGTGTCCGGAAAATATATTGTGGGGTGCCGCAAAGGGTTTGGGATGGTCAGTCATTGCTGCAAAATTCTTGTGCTTACAGGCTCGGAAACTTCAAAATGACAATTACCGGGGTGTTGAAGTCCCGGGCCGAACCCGAAATGAATTTATATCTGTTTGTGCTCATCCCTCCGATTTGACCGGACGCACCACCCATCATCCGATACTTAGGTCCACGACTGCGATCCACACGCCAATGTGCAAAGCAGAGCAAACGGCGTCTGCCTTTGTGAAGATCATGAAAGGTTCAGAATCACCACGCAAGTTCAAGAGTTCATGGGCGTGAACAAGGCATAGGATGTTGAATGCGCCGGTGGTAGATGCAGGGGGGTGAAGGACGAGGGGTAGCGGGATTGCCATTGGTAGGCGACGCGGAAGGTGCGTTCCTGAACTTGCCAAGTCCCTGCACACTGACGTCACGGTCAGATTTCTCGACGGCGAAAAAAGGGTCGAAGATGGCGGCTACCCCCGCTAGAAACAACTTTAGCCCGCTCAGCGTTTCACGGGGCGAACGTTATTAAATAAAGCGGACCGTTGTTGCGGTTAATATCAGCGGATTTATTGTAACTGGAAGTGCGCGTTTGATCAACCTCTCTCCCTTCAACCCAAGGTCGTGTTCGCAGTGCGAACGGATTGGCTCCTTCGTCAACGCCAGCTGGTGCCGCCTGCGGGTTTCCGTTGCAATGCAAAGTTCTGAACGCCCAGATACTCATCTTGTTTTGCTGAGGTTCCGTATCATTGTGTGTGGCACCGCCACGAACGATGATCCGGAACTCTCTCAAGGACAGATTAAAAATTGTAGGCACTCGACATGTGTAGCTGTGCTCCGATGAGCACGTTCAAGCATTTCCAAGATTCACTTGTACATAGGATGTCTCGGTCACTAACTATTGATTTTCTGGTTTTACATTGTCAATTGTCTTACTTGGAACCGAACGATTCCGTCTGGTGAACAAATCAATTATTGTTGTAATGAAATCAAAGGTTCCATCGCGATCATTGACTTCTGGAAGTGACCCACTCCGGTCGCCCCGATTCAGCCCCTGGACTGAGCGGAGCAACCCATCCACCGGCGCATCTCCCCGAGGCCATCCTCACCAACCTCGGCGGAAAGCACCAGCTCAAAAGCTGCCCAAGAACGTGGTCGAGTTCACGCGTGCATGGTAGGTGGCAGACGCGAAAACTCGCTGGAATATCATCTCCACAAGCGCTTCTCATACTCCGCCCTTTTTTGTGCTGAAATACCTTCACTAGAGCATTCCACCCACCTCTCTTCCAGCCATCTTGCAGATATCCCTCGAGCCCTCAAACCTCGTTTTTATCCTCAAGACGTTCCGCGACCGCACCAACTCAAACCCCGGGCCCACCGATAAGGTCGTACCTGGACGTCCTAGTCCGCGCCCCCCGCTTTGGGACTGTCGCCCTATTTGTAGTGCGGAGGAGAAGGAGCTCGCGCGGATGGTTGGGGAGAGGGTTGGGGTCGCTTCTTGACAAAATGAAGGGTTCACGTACCACCGCGATCGACCCCTTCGGCATAGCGTGGAGGGTGACATGATCGACGGGGGATAGCAGATGTAATTCAACGTTCAACGTTCGACACTCGTGTATATTTTGCTTGGGAAAAGCTCAGTAGTTATCCAACTCCATATCGCGATCAATAAAATCGAACGGAGAATTACGCCGCCAGAAGACAAGAAAAAGAACCATGAAGTTGGCGCGTTGACGACCACGACCGAGCCCAGAGCTGTGGCTGCAAGACTCCCGGAGTCGTTGATGTACGTTCGGAGCATCCATGTTCCAAGTTAACTTGAATGCCGATTACCGGGGCCCGGAAGACATCCAAGTCCCGGACCGGATCCGAAATAAGTTTGTATCTATTGTGCTCGTCCCTCCGAGTTACATAACCGGTTGCACCGCCCATCTGCTAGGACCGTAACCGCTGATGCGCAAAACATCGGCACGACATCTGCCTGCCTGCGCCTGTGAATCCAACCAGCATTTCCACAATCGTCCGAATTAGCCTGTGAGGTCTGTGCAGACACGTGGTCGCGACTTCTGGACAATCATGGTTGCTATGGGCGGAACATAGCCCCCAGGATCATTTTATTGCTTTCTCGTGGCAGACACAATGATGGAAAATTATCAACATTCCCCCAACCTTCAGCTTGCCTTTCTCTGACTCAAACCACTTTCGTTTCATCGCGCACACTCATTCACTCGTAACATGAATGTATTCAAATTTCCCCGCTGCGTTTCCACATCACAACCGAATGCCTATCCGTCGATGGACATCCATCTCCACCCACGCGCAAATCATCTCGTAAACCACCCGAAAATACTCTCTTGGGGACCCGTACATCACATGTGTGAACTTGAAAACGACAGACCGCCTACCCTTCGCCGCTCACTCATCGCTGTTATTGCTGTCGCGTCAATCCTCGCGATAGGCGTTTTTCGTTTCATTGGGTTTGACAAGGTGGAGCGTGGGCTCCTAGGGAGACGAGCATCCGAAAATGATGTCCCGGCCGGTGGGGGTGGTCATGATGGCAGTAGGAGTCTTAGTGGGGGTATGTTTTTATTCCCATTTTCACACCTGCATACCTTTGGTGCGATAGTAACGTCTTGATTCGGCAGGGGCCATTACGGCTATTGTCATTGTAGTACTGCTCCTTTTCGCAGCGCTCTGTCTCGTAGCTTGCCGTGATTGCTGCCAATACATGGCGCCGTGCTCCGCTTGTGGCTGCTGCAGCTGTATCAGTATGTGGCCCGCTCAATCTCAATTTGGGATTTATTCAAACCTCATTCAATGCGCGTTCCACCAGCTTGCACTGGGTGTATCGGCTGTGCATGTTAGCCGCCTGCTAGAAAACCTGCTGCTGATTCAGTCGCATGATTGTGCGCTGGCCACTTATTGCCAAATAGGTACGGGTCGGCCTGGGCCAGGTGCTCGATTCGTGGAATGCCCATCTTTGTCCAGTACATTGAGCTAGGGGTAGCCACTGTTGGGCTGGATCCCAAATATGTTTTTGCTTGAAGGCTGCTGGCAGCCTGAGAATCGAAATCGGACTCGAAGCCCGTTGGCTGCAATTTTACGGTAGCGCGCCACCTTTTTTCTTGTGAACCACAGCTTGTTGGTGTCAGAGCATGTCAGGAACTACCTCTGCACCTGCTGTTGTTTGAAAGTTTAGCGCCCAGAAACCTCGCCTATTTTTGACTCCGGTAATCAAAAGTCAATTATAGGATGGTTCGCCTATTTTGCCGCGAGGCAGGGTCGGTGGGCCCGCGAGCCAGTCCCATTGGGATTGAAGAAGAAAATTCCGAGCGATTGGCAACTACGCGGCTTAGACTCAAGGGCAAAACAGAAAACAGTACGGAGACCTCCCACGGTAAGTAATATACACTCAACACAACACGGAGCCGCAGTGCTATGATACATCTCGTCCGTAGTCCTACGTAAAGTGCTCCTCGCATCACATCCCGAGGGAGTCCTCCTACTAGGGAAGCAGGGACGTTCGGACATTCAACACAGCAGCTGGGGCAGAGCAGCCGCCGAATTGGGCATGGTGCGACGTCTACGCGGAGGCTTCCGTGTAGATGCCGTACCGCGCCCATCCGTGATATCGCGAGCCCGGTAGACATGAAGGAGAGAAACACGACGAGACAAGAGTCAGAAGGTAAGAGCGCGAATTTGGGAAGGGTAAGGGAGTGGGAAACCGTGATGGGCAAATGCTAACGATGAATGCCTACCAGTTTATATATGTCTTCAGGCCTAGGCTCAATGGTTCAAAGGGATGAAAGGGAGTTTGTATTTTGGGTAAGGTCTTTGTTTTCTGTGAAAGGCCAGGCGGCTTAAGCGCGCACCTTGGCATACGTGACTATCGCATTACCCTATGTAAGCACCACTGCCTGCTACTGTCCGTGTTGATGTGTTCTGATGATAAGCTCGACGGAGCTCGACGAAAAGGGGTTTCGGCACGTGTACTAGCTGCTTCGAACAAAGAGTAGCATTTTGATTTAGGATCAACAAAGGTGTCACTCTTTGCACTTCCCACTCCTCACTCAACCACTGCTACGCCACTTTGTCATGAGCTACGCGACCACTGACCCTACCGTCCCGTGCTCCGATCGCGCGGGAGACGCCTCTGAAGAGATCATAACCCCTGAAATGGAGGTGTGGGTGAAGGATGTCATGCGCCATGCCGACATCTCG
>QGOG01007981.1:0-13423 GCA_003313185.1 Collybia sp. MG36
ACATCACCACCGCACGTGAGCGCCTCGGCACGCGCCGCACGAATATGACTGCAGTCCGCCGGGTCGTCGCGGAGGTGCTCGGGTTTCTGGATACCAACCGGGCACCAGACACAGGGACTCCTGTACAGAGTGCGTTGGATAACATCGAGGCGGGCGCTGTGGCAGTGGGGGAGGGCGTGCGGAGGGCATTTGGAGGAGTTGCGGGGCTTTTCGGCGCAGGTGCGGCCCTAGCACCAGATTTAGCGGCGAAGGCGTTGCCCGCTGCGTCGGGTGCATCTGGTGGATAAGGTTGATTCAGCAGATAAAGATAATCGGGACGGGTTCTCATAGCCTCTGTGCAACCCGAATCACGCCTGCTAAAATGCACTCTCAAAATACGCATGAAACCGAGAGTTTACAAGACGTACATCATATTGTATAATTGCCCGACTATCTCAATGTAACAATGCAACATTCAGTGCACTCACGATCATCGTACGCGCCGACTCAGAAATCACGCTCAAATCATCATGTGTCTCTGCACCGACGCTTCACGGATCAGAGCAGGTGGTGCAACCCTTCCACCCGCTGATAAAACTGGTCAGCTGGACTATGTGATATGTCTTCCATCGCTCCCCCGCAACCGAAGCTTAACTTGAGGTTGATGCTTTGTTCGTCGGACCTCGCCATGAGACCCTTGATATGGGCGAGAGAGGGCGTGGTGGGAGAGGCCAAGCTGTCCATGTAACCCCAAGGCGGTCCCGTGCAGAAATAAGAGGAAGCGAGACACTACATTGAAAGGCCTATACGGATTAAAGTTTATAAACGAACGCAATCAAAGCAGTGATTGATGCGGCCGTCAGTCGTTTCAACTTCATGTGCAAGGCCCCATGTAATCCCAAGAAGACCCCGACCCTCTGTTCCGACTCGGACTCGAACGCGCACACTGTAAACCAGGGCTGTAGTGGATGTCCTGCGCTCAGCTGCGGGCGGATAGCTGACGCAAAAGATCAATATTGATGTGCGGGTTTTCGCACCGGGCCAGCAAATCGCACCACTAAGTATGTTTTTTACTACCAGCCCTATCCATCGTGACAACAGCACTTTCGAATTCAACATGGCCTGTGCGCCGCAGCCGCTCAACAAGGACGTCCCCCATTGCCGTCACAGGGGTCAACACACCCCCATGACGCGCCAGGTAGGGCAACACTGTTCCTTCGGGTGGCGGGAGGATGAGGGACAGCGCAGCTTCGGATATTAATACTGCGAACAAATTGATCAGATCTGATGAGAGCTGCGTCTGGATACACACTAGATGTGAGGAGATATCCTGGGTCCCCGGCGCCCTTGAAGCTACTCTGGACTGTGATGGGTCGGCTAGAAGCGCTTTGAGTAAGATTGGTGCAGGTGAGGAACCCGGTTTTCATGTTTCTGCATCCACGCCCATGAGCTCCAGATGGGTCAAGGGTGAGGGGGTGTTCCATACTCTTCAGAGGGCCCATCGCCGGACTTGGGCATCTGGCGCTTGACCCACCACCTAAACTACATCAATTAAGCGGGGATCAAAGGATGCAGTGAGGTAGCATACAGGTGGAACAAAGACGAGCAGGCCGAGACCAATGACCAGCGAGGTAACATACGCGATGGCCGCTCCCATGGTAGGCTTCACCAAAAATTCATCATATACAAAAGCAGGGCCATACCGCATGGAAGGATCCACGTATTTGTCCTCGCGAGCGTAAAGCTCAAGTAATCCCCATGTGCGTTGCACTACGGCGCGGTTGGTCGGCTGCATGAAGAAGAAACCGCCGATGAGCTCCCGGGCCCCTGAGAGGGAGAGGCTGTATAGTAGTTTATTGGGCGCTGAGGGTAAGCCCATGACTGCAAAAATCTAAGTCAACGCCGCATAACAGTAGATGGAAATGAAGCAGACCCGGGCTCAGATAATAGTCAGCCCCGCTCTCGATGAGCTTCCGCCGCGGTATATCCTCAATAGCACCAATGAGGGTGCTGAGTGTCCCCCCGGAGATGCCACCCTTGAGGTCATAGGCTGTTGTGCTGGTGCCAATGTCATGGGAGTGCAATTTGAGTGTTTTGTTGGATAGGTAGACACAAAGGTCGGAGGGAATCGAATCCATCCCGCACGCCGGGACAATAATGGAGTGGGTTTTGGTCGCAAGGTAATCGAATCTATAGCAGTATCAGGCCGGCGAGGCAGCAAGACGGTGGCAGCCAAACTGACTCTCTTATGATTTCCTTCATCCATATGCCCTCTGCAGTAAGGTCAACATAATGCACGCCATTCCGCGCACAAGCCCTAAGTATTCTGATCAGTGCCAGCGCAACTGCGGCCCGACGCCTAAACCCTCACGCACCGAACGACAGGCGTTCCCCACTTCCAATACGGCCCCACAGCGTTGATTACGACCCCCATTCCCCGAACAGCGCGTTCTACTTCCTCGTACTGGGTCACGTCGACTGCGAGCCTCTCCACAGATTTTCCGAGGCGCAACTCCGAAGACAAAGCCGTGAGCTTTGCCTCGGAGCGCCCGCCGATGGTCAAAGAGAAGGATGCACGTTCCGGGTGTGTGGAGAGATAGCGGGTGATGAGCCGCCCAGTAAAACCTGTCGCACCAAGTACGAGCACAGAAGTCTGTGGTGATGGAGACATTATCGTATGGGTTTAAAATTTTTCTAGAGGTGTCTGCTTGACGGTTGTGGCTTTTTCAAGCTTACAGACACTGTGAAGTGTATAAATAAATTTGCCACGCGATCGTACACAAATAAATAAAGATATGCGTGGCAGCGATATCGATAGTGTATATCGACCATCATGGATGGGTAAAGCAGGCTTCAGACGTACACGCCAAATGATACAATGAAAGTACAAATCCAAGCAGCCTTGAAATTGAGTCTGCTATTATAGGAATCGTGTCCATGGCGAGTTCACCCGGGCGAATAATGATATGAAGTAGTCGATAGCGCCGAATCTACGTATCTTGGGCTCGTTCGGCATCGATGCCCTCGAAATCCACAGGGAAGTCTGGTATCACCTGGAGGTTGGTGGGGAACTGGCACATCTGCATTTGCGCCCTGAAGAAACATTCCCCTCCCACGTCGCCCTCGGGATCTCGGGCAGATATAACAATGATTGGGAGCTCCTTGCGTGTAATCTCGTGGTGGAATGCCTCAGCGGCGAGTTCGGATGATAATTCATCCGACAGAGCTTCACACGAAAACGGGAACGCGCCCTGTGTGGGGGCCGCCGAGCTAGGGAACGTGGAGAAATGAGGAGGAGTAGGCGGGTAATAAAAGGGGCTGTCTGCCGGGATGGTGATATCCTGGGAGTCATGAGGGAATGCATCCGTCGTACAGCTGAATGGTGTATGTGGAGTATCTGGATAACCATACGGGGTTGAGGTGCTGGGGAAGTCGAAGCTTAAGGATAAAGGAGAAGGGGTTCTCATGTCGAGGTAGAGGTCTGCCCCACCGACCAGCTTTAGGGATAGGAATGTGGGCTGGTGGGATGTTAGAAAGTGCTACACGTACAATCCACAATAACTTACTTTAGAATGATTTGCCCCACGTGCGTAGGTCTGTGGGCCAGCAGTGCTTTCTGGCATCGTTGTTTCAAATATCGAGTAAATTAGAGGGAAGAGAAGGGAAAGGGATCAACAGACGAACGAATGTGGTTTGAAAGGAAAGTGGGTGATTTTGAGGATCGACAGCTACAAGAACCAGTTTTATAACATCCCGAAACCCCTAATGTGAATCACAACTAGCGAAGATATAACCGAGTTCGGAGTTCAGCGACCAGGAACCATGCTTATGGCAGGGCGATGCGAAGGATTCAATGATTCTTGTGCTCTTCGAGTATTCGCCGGTAGTCAACGACCGACGCCCAACCCTTAGAGATCACAATATTCGGATGTCGCCCCCCGTCGAGGTGGTCGCCTGACCATGGAGTTCAGCGAGAGCTCCCATTCTCATGACATCGCTGACAGGGGTTCGAAGATGTTGTATATTAATTGATCGAGCCAATCGCTTGTAGTCATGGAATTGGTTATCAAGAATATTGGCGACGGCTCCTTCTTCCCTTCAGAGCAATTTTCCCCAGGCAAAGCCCATCTCTCGCCTGCGCCAGCTGGGCGACCTGGCCCAGGCCGTAAGCCGCCGAGCGATCCAGCGCGAGCCACCGGGATTCTCTGTCCCGTTTACTTTCTTTGAGGTTTTTTGGTTTGAGAATTGGTGGGTGAAGGGGATCCCAGGCCGGAAACTTTTGCTTGAGTAATCTTTGCCGTTCTCCCAAGACAAGATATGCAAGATTACGTGTTAAGCGGTGGGGCAAGCCTCGAGATTTGGCGGAGGCATATAGCAATGCGAGGGTGTTATCAACTAGGGTAATCAGCGATCAAGTCAGCAAAAGGAAATAACCCATCATCGGACCAACGGGTGGTCTGATGTGTTGAATGTCCCAAAACTCACCACGCTTATTCCAGATGTTCAGCCATCCCTCACGCTCCAAGTGTGCTGGCAGGTCCTCTTGAGGAGTTCGAGTAACGCCAACGGCGGCATCAAACGTGGGCCGCCATAGCGCTCTGAGGTTCCGAGTAGCAGCCTTGTGATGTAGAACTGATGCTGAGGATGTCCGAAGGAATAATCGGTAGAGACTCCTAAACTCGGATGGAAGGGACGACGAAGACATCACGGTGGCGTTGCTCGTTGCTCGTGGTCAAATAGATAACATTTATCACTGACTGGCTGGTCGCAGGAGACTTGGTTGGTTGTCACTCGTAAAATGTTTCCGGCGTTACACCGTCAAATAGAGTCACAAATTCACTTCACAACAACCAACGTAATTGGCAACGACCTACCCGCTCCGAGTTCTACACATGTACTTGCTTCAATCAACAAATTATCTCAAGATTTGATTGCGGGCTAGCGGCACGAACCTTGGTCGCTTGGTGGGGGTTCTGGCCAATCTCAATCATCACCCCAAGGTGGTTTGGGAATGGTGTTTCTATCTACATAGAGTGCCCCAAACTGCGAATATGATCATTCACGCACCCGACGGTTCCGGTCAACGACAACGCGTAGATTCGAGTCCAGATCTCGCTTGCTGCTTGTCCACTTCAGATTATATGTAGAGTCCCGTCGCTTGGCCGACAGTCGCTTTGATGCGGTGGCTCCCCTGTCGCTTTGGAAGCTCAGATTATGCACTTCCACCTTGAATTCAGCTTAGCCGATATATCCTCACTGGTTTGCCTCGATCCTTACCCACCATAAAAAACGCTGAACATTTGTAATAACTTTTGAAAGGAGATTCAATGTCGCAAGCGCCACCGGTATGTTATACCATCAAATGTCTGTCATTGGGAAGTGAACGAACGGATATTGCCCTCTCATAGAATTGAAACGACTCAGCATTAAGTGTTATGTTGACCCATACAAACGTAGGCAGACCGCTTACCAGCCCCAGCGGGTGAGGTCCACCTCCGAGATTATCATTTCAAGGTGGCACGGACACGAGGCATGGCCACGCCATTCAGGTGCACCATGGTGAGTGCAACAAAGAATACCTACTTTGGTCGCAGGAAATCGCTCCTGGCCGACGCTTGCATTGTCCCTCTCTCTTTCAGTGGTCCACAAGTACGCGCAGGGTCCTCAGATATGGAAACATGTCCACCACCGGCTCAAGCGTCGTGCTGCTCCCACCTTGCCCGTACGTAGCGGATGCCACACATGGCTTCTATAAATCCAGGAGCATTAGACTTGAATTAATCCATCAATCAGTCCCACACGCCTTTACCATCCCTCCTCCCTCCTCTTGCAATCACTCCCCAAAGCGCTTCGAATACTATGATTATGCCGGCTCTACGTATCAACATGGATGCTCAGCGATACGACCTTTCTAAACGTCGAGTAAGTCTATCACAAAAATCTCAGGCAGAGTAGCTGATCCCATCTCAGTCCCGTTCATGTATGAGCGTTGTCACGCAAGCCACCGCAGGTCATGATGAGCGAAGCTATTTCTCACCCCACAGCACCTCCAACGGTCACGATGTCTGCATCCCCCCCACTCGCTCAAACACGCCGGAGGCAAAGGACGCTGAAGCCGGATCCGACCTCAGCGACTCCGCAACCGCCGTTCCTTCTCTACCCCCGTCGCGCGCGTCCACGGCTTCCGCCACCCTGGAGGATGAGTCCGACCCAAGCGGCAGCCGCCAAGTCTATGTGCACGATCGCGGTGATTTTATCACCACTCAGACTGTCATCCAACCTTCTCCCTGCATGTCGGGCGTGTTCAGCAAGATAAGCTCCTCTCTCGGGTTACGCTTCAGTGCCTTGAATTGTCTCGGAAACGCCGGCGCCGTCGAGGATGATCTTGATATGATCGCCGTCCAGCGGTCCAAAGGGCTGGGAATCCCCGAAATCAAGGTTTTCGTGACGAAAGAGGAAAACGTTCGCATCGAAGAATCCTGGAGAGGCGCGGTGCAAGCGGTTTTGTACAATAATCCTGGGGCCCTCGAATATGGCATGCGAACCCGCGTTGAGGTGCTTTGAATGGCGCGTATATTGTATAATCCCATTCATTTACATATAGATTTTTATATTTTTGCGGTATACTTACACTGTTAATTGTTTTCTACATATACCATCACCATTAGTGCTCATAAAGATTGTATTCGTGGGACCAGGACGTAGCCCTTGGGGTCATGTACAAGATATTTACAGTTGAGATTTCTTGACCTACCACCCCAGCGCGGCCCAGGCCTGCCGAACGGCATCCTCTTTGGCCTCTTTTTTGTTGGTCTTTGTGCCTCGACCTACGGCAACGGTATTGACTGTAGCAGTGCTGCTTTTCAGAGATTGTTGCTGGGGACGGGTTTCGACATACCATAACAAGTCACCGTCCAGACTGGCAGATGGGGCGGGCCTTCAGAAATATCGATGTAGAAAACATTTGCCTTTTTCTGTGTCGCTGTCTCGTTAAAAAGCGAGACAGTCACAGGGACGCGTCTGTGGCCTGGTGGGCTCTGGGGGGGCGTTGGGGGGTTTTGAGTGTAGGATGAGCCAGGTGAACTCGAGCGGGAGGCTGTCTGGCTGTAATAAGTTGGGGGCTGACTTTGGCTGGTAACGGTGGATGACCCAGGCGAGGTCGAGCGGAAAGCTGCCTGGTCATTTTCTGAGGGCCGGACTTCGTCTGCTGACCCATGGAAATCTGGGTCAATCAGGCCTGACACCCATTTTTTAACCACTTCTAGCCCATCCCGTATGTACAATGCGCCAACATAGGCATTGAAGAACCAACGGCTCTCCTGGAGACAGGCTTCAACGAGGTAATGGGACGGAAAACGGATACCCACGCTTGGCACATTTAATATTGTACTGCCCCGGGACCCGAAGCTGATCCTTCGTTTGAAGTCATACATATTGACCCAATACATGACCTTTGTGTCACCGGTCGCCTCGTATTCTTTCGCCTATCCGGATATTGGTTATCAGATACTAGAGTGGGTGGTGAACCGGGTACCTCCATCTCTTCTACGGATAGCACTGGTTGCTTGAAGAACCAGTGATCCACAACTGCTTGGCGGAAGACTGCATCACCGATGTGGGCTAGGCGGTCGCTATTCCCATACTCGTTATTATTGGAACTTTTTGAGATAGACCGATGTGTAAACACATCAGATACAATCGACGGGCCTCCCGAGACCTGAGGGAGAGGTGGGAGGCGGATTGGCTCCTTTGAGGGAATCATGGTACGTAGGCGTCCTCGAGGGAAAAAAACATGAGGTCTTTATAATGTGGAACTATGATACTTATATGCTTCGATGTCATCGTGGATAACACGTGTCGAACGCCAGTACTTGGTAACATGATACTTCGAGATTCTGCCCAGGACAGCAAAACGCCAGTTTAACTTTTGCGGGCGGAGGCATCCGGTCATTCTCGGCGTCCATCTCAACGACTCGGAGACCCAGGGAATGATCGATTAATGATCCAGGACCTAATATTGTTGAGGCAGCCAGGGCCTATTGAGCTCTGAAACAGCTTGTGAGCAAGATATCAAGTATAGTGAATCAGGCGAACATTGGGAGCGACACACTGTATACAAAGTCCGCCCCGAGGGCGTCAAAACACCGGACCTTATGGGACCTCACCGACTTGCAGCTGCTAGGCTAAAAATAATCACAGTGTTTCATGCGATGTATGCCCATTGACATTCCTCGCCACTGAGCAATGATATACACATTACGCTTCGTCATAAACTATGGAATCCTAGCAGTCTTGCTGTGAAGCAGCAACCAAAGCACCAAGAGCGGAAGCATGGCTAGAAGAAGTTGGGGGAACCTTATTATTCTTTGCGAACCATACACTTCCAAATCCACCATCGGCCGTCCTGGCGTTCGCGATGACTTTATCGGCTTGTGCTTTGACGAACGCAGAGTACTGGGGCTGGGAGTCGCCGGAGATGGAAAGATACCAAGCCCTGGAGAAATTTTCAGCAATGTTCTCGGGTAACAGGAAGTGCTGACACATACATAAAATACATGGTGATGCCTTTGAATGTTTGTTGGTCCAAATTGCAGTGGACAACGTTCTGATCTTCGCAGGCCTCACGTAAACCGCCGTTGACTGTTTGGTTCTTAATGATTGCATTTATGATACCCCGAGCATCGCGGAGGTACTGTTGGTCGCCCGTATCTTAATTACGGATCTGAGTAATAGACCAGAGTCTGAACAGTGGTGGACGTTACGTTTAGCAAGGTAAGCCAGGCCCACGAGAACGGTTCCCTGGTTATAAGTCCTGAAAATTTGATTAGGATAGAGGGGCCGCCAGAATAAGCAGACTACTTCACCATTGAACGCCTCCGTCATTCGAACATGTACCATCCTTGGTGAGTCCATCATTGAAGACTGTTGCGTAATGAGCTAATTTGGACTAGGATCAACAGGGATTGACGTACGCCCGTTGCTACCCCGCATTTTTGTTGATTTGAGCCAGGACCAAGCTGTAAAATGTCAAAAATCGGGAGGGATGGGATGGAAAAGCTCTCAACTCCTTTTGAGATTGTCGAGGTACTTTCGTTCGTGAGTCACGTCAAACAAATATCCGGACGTAGCCATAAACAATTCGTTTGTCTGTGACAAAAGAAAACACTGTCAGGTTGCCAAATTAACATGTAAATATGGCCACTTACGATAGCATTCTTGAAATCATTCTTTCCATTCCAGAACACTGACAGGAATTTTTTCAGCGTGCATATCAGACATATTGGAGGAAAAACTTACAGCCGCCCCCGCAGTATGCGGTATCCTCACCAGTGGCAGCGATATCATAATATTTCTTCGCAAGTGGGACATTCCCCGCCCGGAGATAGGCAATGCTGACCCACTGGACATCGTCGTATGATTTTCCAGTATCCAGATAGCCCTCCTGTTCTCCGAATACGGTGCTGAGAACCTGGGATGCTATACCTGAATCCACTAGAGGAAGAGTTGAACCTGCGTGGCAGCACATGGCAGCCCCTGGGATATATGTACCTTGGTTCAAGTAGAAGGTATCTACTGCGCTAATCCAGACAGCTTGATCTCCGTATCCACCGTTGACGAAGTACTTTGATTGAAACGATGCCGCAGCGGATTTGGCCGCGTCGACATACTTTTGGCACCTGGCGTCCGCAGAGGCAGCAAAAAAAAGAGTGAGAGAGACCGATAAAAGGGGGATTGGCTGGGAGAACATGTTGGATAGAGTGTGAGGATTAGTGGCGAATTCGAAAATGGATTTGTGGTTGGAGACCTGCTCACTGTTGGAGATATTTGCAATTCCTTGCAGCTTTATACTATCAAGTCCCCCCACCCCCAAGCGCCTCGCTTGCCGTTGCCAGATTCCCTTGTGGGTTTGTTGATGGATGATCAGCGACTAACGGGATTTAGCATTACAATAACATGTGTCCTGTGCAGTTTGATTGATGGGAATTGGGAAATGATATACCCGAGTCCCCTCGTAGTCAGTCGACGCTTGGTGGGGAACTTCATAGAGTCCATGATCATGATGACACCACTCAGCTCGAAGGATATGACCAAGGTACTGGTGCGCGACTGGTAGTACACATTACCACGTCGCTGCGGACGTACGCATAGTGGTGGCCAAATTGCTTTCGGCTATATTTCACCGTGACGACGAGTTCATTCGTTTGCATGGGACCCAGATATGTATGTAGCTAGACAGCCGTCGGGGGGTTCGGTCAATAATGCTCAAATTGCAAAATTGAAACAGGAATTCTTCAGCCTACTTACGTCATCAAGGATAATATCCACGTGAAATTGATTTATGCCTGCCGGCTTTCAACCAGCCTGAGTTGAACTGTCTCGGCAACGATGCAAGAGCTGACTAGACTAGCGACTCGGTGGTGCACCTCAGAATGCTCATGAACAAGAAATGCTATATTTATTGAATGATTTCGCGCTAATGACCGCTCCTAGTCACTCCCATACATGATTTTGAATAACCCTGTAATCCCCCCTAGGCTGCTAGTTGCTGATGTTTACTACATCGTTTAGAGGTTGAGGTTGACCGGGGTGCATCCCAAGGCAACAACGCCGCTCTGGGGATAAATTTTGCGTGAGTACCTCTTGACTGAACATCCCGCAAGTGAGACTTACGAATGAGTTGTCGGTGCAGCAGACGGGTTGAGCAGAGCTAATAGAAGCGATCAGCATCAGCTATGTTTCAAGACCCTCTCATTCCTACCAAGAGTTGCCGCCGATGCCAGCTACACTCAATGGGCTGCAGCTCACTGAAAGTGAATTGTGAGCCCGAAAGTCGCCTCTACACGGAACCAGGCCACTTACGTCCGATCAAGCCTGTGACCGGGTTTAGGACAGCACCGATGCTGATCAAGCCACCCGCAAGGAGTTGGGCGAGGGATGTCACGGAGGACTAGGGGAAAGGCTCGTCAGTAAGCGATCGTCAATTATAACCGTTACTGACCTGTTGAACGGAATTGCAGCAGCTCAGAGCGCCAGTCGTGCACTGACTAGCTGGGATAGGGTCAGTGCGTGCAGCAATGCTGCTGGCGGTCGCAAGGAGTGGCGAAGCCAAGACGGCGAAGCAGATGACAGAGGAGACGCGGGAGAACATTGTGTAAGTTGGTAGGAAAACGAGGTGAATTGTTCGACTGAAGGAAGCTGGTCTTTCCATGGCCTTTTATCCTGTACAGCTTGGCATACTCAAGCCCACACTCAGGATCACCAAGGCATGTCGCCTGAACCCACAATAACACCCGCGGTGGGAGAGGCGTATTGTTCCATTTTCCCCGCGGCTCGCGGGCGGAAAACTGCCCGGGTATGGTTAGACTGACCATGTCCGTGCCAGGCTCATCCGCATTTCAGGACCAGGTGCAAGGGCACAAGGGCACGGGCGTGACAGCTTGGCCGGATTTGTTCCTCGTTCATGGAATGATTGTACAATGCGTCGTTCTCAAGACCCCAATCATGGCCCCTGCCTTCATTTCAGGGAACACCGCTTCGGCGTCCTCAAAATTTTTGATGATCCTGCACCCTGCATCCGGAGACAAACCTAGAAGCAGATATTCGCTGGCAGTATATTTTCCTTGTGGAAATACCCGCTGCTAGGAACTATCTCCACGACTTCCGTCAACTGGTGCCTCGCCGATAGCAAGTCCTCAGAAACGAACTGAAGGATCGATGGAACAAAACACTAGTGCTAGGCTGCGTTTTCAGGCTTAGTTCGGGTGAATATTTCAGAGTTGGAATTATGTTCGTATCTCATCCGGCCCAAACGGCACCACAACACCCCACATTGTCGGAGTCCCACAGTTGTCGAAACTGTCCACCCCCCATCAAGGCTCACATGTTTGACCGCTTTGGTTTCACACCCCGTGAGGCCTCGAGGCTTCATTGGTGTCGGTCTTGACATTCCCATGCAGGGATGGGGAATGATCCGGAAGTGGGGACTCCCCCACCAGGCGTGTCATGGCAGGAGACGATCACCTGGACTCCAGTAAGCGTCTTGAGTCATAGCCAGCGCGTGGTGAGTGGAAATTTCCCCTTCCATGTGGCTTCAGAAAACTATTCTTGAGCTCAAGGGTTGAAGTTATTGATTGAGCCGATTGGTTCAGGTTGTGCATATCAGAAGGCTTGGGAAACCGCCATGGATAACTATTCTCAGCAGTTTTGTGATAAGGTGCGCAACTTGCGCGCACTCCAACTGCGAATTCCAAGAGCTTGCCTGCTTGCCTCCTGTGTTTTCATCAGGGGGGCTGCTAGATAGTAAATGAAATATCTGGTGTTGAACGTTGAATGGATACATACGTCACTTCTCCTTATCGGCGAATTACCCGCGATCGATCTCGATCTTGATCGAAATCCAGTGCTGATCCGGTTCCGCACATTTTGATCCTGTTAGCTCTGGAGGCTGAGAAATGAATTCATACCCCAAACACACTCTACAAGAATCTGTCGAAACCATGATGTTCGCCCTAATGCGTACTCATTACGTATGTACTCATGGCAAGACTCGGATCAGACGGTGCTCTGAGCCCATTTGTCAGGCAGATGCGGTTGTGTCTTCAAGATTCAAAGGGTAAAGGGGTCACTAAGCCAATATTCATAACATTCAATCACAAAGTGCAGTAGCTAATTTCAGAACCAAATATACGCCGAGAAATAGAGTTGCTTCTTCTTCTTCTGTGAAGCAATGATTTGCAAATGTTTAGAGGTTCAAGTTGATTGGGCTGCATCCCAACGCGATGACACCGCTCTAATGACTCGATAGTGAGAACTGTGCCATTCAACACTGAGTAAACGAACTCACGAATTGGTTGTTGGTGCAGCAGACCGGTTGAGCAGAGCTACCCGCCTCCTGTTAAAAAAAAGTAGTTTGGGGTAGGGAGAAAAGCGCTCACCAAGAGTTCCCGCCAATGCCTGCAATCGAGAGGGGGCTGCAGGACACTGTGGTTGCGTTCCCATCAGCCGTTGTACTACATTTCAGCTGCTAAATAATTCTTACAGCCAATGAGACCGGTGATAGATGGTAGGGCAAGTCCGAGAAGGCCCCCAAGGGACGCGAGGTCTGTAATGCTAGCCTATACCGGACATCAGCACCTCAGGCGGCCGACGAAAGTATGAAAAATGTACCGATTGAACTTGATTGCAGCATTGAATTGGCCCAGTGTTGCAGTTGCCATCACGGGGAACAGCAGTGGCGGCAGCAAGGAGGGGCATAGCGAACACAACGAGGGAAGAGACACGGGCGAACATGTTGGATTGTTGGGAATAGAAAAACTTGGATGGTTATTCAACTGAGCAAACAGGATAAATCCTGGGCCTTATATGCATTTCTGTGTGTCCTCACGGGAGTAGGATAATGCTCCGCTAGGAACGAAATACGCCAGCACTTACGCGAAACAACGCA
>QGOG01008055.1:0-21933 GCA_003313185.1 Collybia sp. MG36
TTTGCTCATTTTGCCTCGATTTGGTCTTGAGCTTCGAATCCAAGCAGGGAACAACTCTATCATAGGCGCACAAAAGCAGATGCATGACCGACCTTAGACCGGTGACCGTTCCCTCACGTGAGAGGGAAAACCCTCGACAGCCAGCGTCCAGGGATGAGCTGCTCAAACTCCGCCTGAGATCATGGCAAATAGCGTCGGCGCGCATTATCACCTCTACTTTGCCAGTTTGCGTCGCACTCACCGCTATCCACCTTTGTCGCTTTTCACTTTCGTCAACCGATATGTACGCCGGCAACATTCACCCCAGTCCCGCAGGCACCTCCTTGGGGGAATGAAGCCCATCTTCTTCGGCTGGTCCCCATGATTCAATCAAAGATTGACCTCCTTCCACTTCGAATCGAAGTCCTCACATTATGAAATGTTCCAACCTCAGCGGTGGCTTAACCTTGAGCAGCACTTTCTTAAACGGAGCTGCGTATGTTTTATGCGGAAACGAAAGTGGGGTAAGTCATGGTCATTTGCAGAGGCCTGTTAATGATGTCACTTATGAAGGAACATTTGGTGGCACTGTGCCGTGGGGAACAGGAAGGAGGATGGGTGCACATGGACCTGCCATGAATTTCAACAGGATTTGTAGCAGCCCGTGGGTTCCCAAACTTTGGCTGCAATCTCATCGATCATCTCTTTCGTCCCACATAATGTAGGTGTGCCTGTATTAGTGGACGGGCTGTCTAACCTTCTCAAAGTCGTAACGTGGTCGGGAACCCACTGTCTTCTCAACCACCATGTTTCTGGAGGCTTATACAGGCCTTTTCTTTTCTTTGTTAGCCACAGCGCGCCAGCTTTCCGCGCTCCAGACTCAGCTATCTCCACAGAATCTCTCGGCAATCTCGAGTGGTGTTTCTGATCACTCGTTGAACGTGGGCAATTGTCCCGGTGTGTGTGATTGCTTTGGGTAACAGCCAGAACTTTAA
The DNA here is from genome assembly GCA_003313185.1 of Collybia sp. MG36. NCBI lineage: Eukaryota > Fungi > Basidiomycota > Agaricomycetes > Agaricales > Clitocybaceae > Collybia > Collybia sp. MG36. The sequence continues at coordinate 975 of QGOG01008055.1, forward strand.
TTTTCTATCGAAAGGCTACACGCTAGGGTCCTTGAGCGAGAGCCAAAATGGGTTAACCGCTCGATTGAGCATGGCGGGCCTTGCCTGTAATGCATTTGGAACGGATATTCATAACCTAACGATCCAAGTTACCTACGAATCAAAGACACGGTCGGTGATGTCGCGCCCTGCAGTGTTATCTCATCCAACATCAATCACCCAGCCTCCATGTGAACATTTTTGATACGGATCAAAAACAGTACACTATTCCACAAACCGTTATCGCAAGGCCTGCGCCCCCGAAGGAAGCTTTTTCTCATAATTCAGATCTGATTTTCAACTACAACCCATCACCGTTTGCGTTCTGGATCACCCGTCGATCGGAACCTCAAGCCATGCCATTATTTGACACAAGAATCACCTCACTCCCCAAGACTCCTATAGGACCTATGACCGGCGATAACAGCACCGCCCTCGACGGGTTCCCTCTCATTTTCGAAGATCAATACTTACAAGTTAATACGACCCGCGCTTATCAACTGTTCACTCATATTTGCTGTAGCTGACCTCAGCGCTTCCGCTAAATGCCAACATATATGGCCTTGGCGAAGTTGTAGCAAGCTCTGGATTCAGACGGAATGTAGGTCCTAATGGAGGCACTATCCAGACCATGTGGGCCCGCGACAAAGCTGACCCGGTTGATGAGAATATGTGAGTTCAGAATACCTTCACCGATATGTGTACCCTGTGCATGTGGCCAGTCATACTTCATATGACTCAACCCATGAGCAGATACGGTACCCATCCAATATATTTGGAACACCGGTTTGATGAATCGACAAAGACATCGCGCTCCCATGGTGTATTCTTGATGAGGTTTGTTTTGCAGTCATTTCCAAGGCGCCATTACTGACTCTTGGGTTCAGCGCCGCTGGGGCTGATGTCCTCCTTTTCACACCACCGGGTTCCAATGTATCGTTAATTGAATATAGGCTGCTGGGAGGCGTCCTCGATTTTTATTTCTTCTCGGGTCCGGCTCCGAATAGTGTGATTGAACAATACGGGGCACTCATCAGTTTACCTGCTTGGCAACCCGTGTGGGGTTTCGGTTTCCAACTCTGCAAGTAGGACTGCTGGAATTATGGGATCCGCAGACCAGCTAAAGTATTTTTGGACAGGTACGGTTATCACGATCTCAATGAAACCCGAGAACAGGTGGAAAGGATGAGGGAGGCTAATATCCCACTTGAAGGTCAAATTTCACGCAGCAGCTCACGTTGACTTCTTACTAACTTCGCTCAGTTATGTGGAATGATATTGATCTATATCACGCTTGGCGGGACTTCACATTGGACCCCATCAACTTTCCAGGGGACGATCTGAGGGCATTTACGCAAGAACTGGTACGCAGCATCCTCTGACGCGCATGTCAATCAGACTTACCGTCACTCTAGGCCTCGAACCACCAGAAATGTAGCATATATCGATATTCCTCTTGATGTCGATTCTCTTAACGCCTACCATTAGATATTCCCATCGTTGATGCTGCGATTCCAAAGCAAGTCAACGCATCTGATATTGTAGGTGTCATTTGATTCTAATATCCCATGTCGAGGCCAACCATTCCTCAGTACGATCCATATACCCGAGGAGTGGAGCAGTGCGTTGTTACACGTTTTACGCTTGACTCAATTATCATTACTCATCCACCAGACGTGTCTTCATGACCAATCCAGATGGGTCGGAATATATTGGGGAGGTTCGACCCGGGTACACCGTATGCCTGAAAACACCACCAGATGAGGGAGCGGACTGACTGAGGCTGTGATTAGGTGTTCGCTGATTGGTTCCAGAACAATACACAACGATGGTGGACAGACGCCTTACGCAACTGGAGTAAATCAGGTGTTGAGTTCTCTGGGATTTGGCTGGATATGAACGAGGCTAGTTCATATTGCGATGGATCTTGGCAAGTGCCTTTCTCAACGCGCACTTGCTTTGTTTGTGATGACTTACATATGCCCAACTAGCGGGACAGGGGCAAACCTTACCATTGCCAGTGATACATTTCCTCTGCCGGGAGAACCAGGGGACCTGGTCACAGGTGGGATACCACGAAAATTCGCCCGTTGATGCTGACATTGCCTTCAAGCTTATCCAGAATGGTGCGTATCCCGCTGTATCCTCCCGCGGCCAGTCTGCCACGATCTAACAAACAGAAAGCTACAATGCCACCACGTTTGGACCAAGCGGCAATATCACCGTTAATGGGAGTCTAACGTGTCAACCGGACAATTCTGCTTTAAACAAACGCGGTCTTGGGGCAGGAAAAGAATCGGGCGTGGACCTAAATGTGCCACCCTACGCGATCCATAACGGTACTTCTCTGCATCGTTGATGAACTATACCCGTGACTCATCTATACCTCCATAATGGAAGGTAACGGCCGTCTTTCCATTCACACATTAGCCACCAATGCAACTCACGTCGATGGGCAAGTCGAACTCGACGTACACAATTTGTGGGGAATGATGGAGGGAAAGGCTACACATTTGGCATTGAATGATATTCTACCCGGGAAGAGGCCGTTCATCATCTCCAGATCGACCTTCCCCTCGTCTGGGAAGTGGGTTGGGCATTGGTTAGGCGACAATTTTAGTCTCTGGTCTTATTTACGGTATAGTATTGCTGTGCGCGCATTTCATCCCCAGCCTAAACCTTCGAAGTTATTGATGGAGCACCTTTCTAGGGCGTGCTGCAATTCCAACTATTCCAGATTCCATTCGTTGGTGCTGATACATGTGGATTTAGTGAGTTTGATTCTTTCCCAGAAATCGTTTGGTCTGACCGTGTCCTGAGACGGAAACACTGACGAGGAGCTCTGCAACCGATGGATGCAAATGTCTGCGTTCATGCCGTTCTATCGTAACCATAACATCAGGGGTGCAATCTCTCAGGAACCATATCGTTGGGAAAGTGTTGCAAACGCGTCCAGGAGCGCCATTGCAACACGCTACTCTTTGCTTCCTTATTGGGTACGTTCATTATTCGCAACTATTCGCACATCGTGTTGTGGGCTCAGGCGGCCATAGTACACCCTCTTCGCGAACGCGTCAACATCTGGCACGCCACCTATGCGCGCCTTATTCTTCGAATTCCCAGATGAGCCGGAATTGTTTGCTATCGACGGCCAGTTCATGGTTGGTCGAGACCTGCTCATCACCCCTGTTCTATCTCCAAATGTCACAAGTGTCAAGGGTATGTGAGCCAAGCTAACATTCTCGTTGTGGGAGAATTAATATGGAGGTGCCTCTGAAGGTATTTTCCCCGGGCGAGGAGGCGTGATATGGCGTGACTGGTATACGCACGAAGTGTTGAAGGCAGCCCCAGGCGCGAACACCACCCTCGCGGCACCGCTCGGACATATCAATGTCCACTTACGGGATGGCTCAGCGCTTCTACTTCATGCTGCTCCAGCATACACAGTTGAGGAAACACGCGAGGGACCTTTCTCATTGTTGGTTTCACAGGCGGCTAATGGCCAAGCCTTTGGCACAGCCTATCTTGACGATGGAATTAGCAACCCTCCAGGCGCCAGCCGAAGTCTGACATTCTCCGTGACAAAAAATCAGTTACACATAACTGGCGTTGGTTCCTTCAAGGTCGATCAGGTGCTGAAGGAAATTACGGTCCTTGGCATTGCTACTACACCGAAACACGTCTTGGTGGAAAACCAAGCGGTGGGCGGATGGAAGTACAACGTGTCCAAAGCAGAGCTTGTGATCAGCGGTCTCGACATTAACCTCAATCGCGGAGCAATTGTCCAGTGGAATTGATCTGGGTGGTACTTACCCTGTATGCTGAAATATCTTGTAACATCATATCATTCTTGGAATTTCTGGAAGTACTTTCGCTGAATGAGGGATTGGGGGGAACCGAAAGTGTATTAACAGGTGATCTAACATGTCCTCTATGATCGTTTCATGCAAAATGAATGCCAACGTCGTGGAATGCTGATAACAGTCTAGAAAAACCTGAGTGAGACTTGGAAAGTTATGAGTGGTGGTTGCCTACTTTAAAAGATCATCAATGTCCATCTTCGCCGCACGATTTTCAGTGTTTCCTGTGCCATCCAGAACTTTTTCTATCTTTGCTTTCATATCAACATCGTCTTCAACAATCTAGACGTTCTGGTCAACTAGATGAAGTTGTAGGGAGGCGGATGCGAACCTGATCTCGCTCTGCACACCACGTTCTCCAGTTCTTCTCCAGCATCTCGATAACGCCCTTTGCCATGAAATTTCCGTGCACCGTCTTATTTCTTCGGCTGAACAATATCCGTCCGAGACCATCAAACTCCTCGAATCGCACAGGTGGTGGAGGATCTCTCGGAACAACTCGTACAACGCTGCTCTCCACCATGGGCGCCGGTCGGAAACTGTTTTTCCCAACTTTCATAATGTGATCAACCTTGGCGTAGAGCTGAACAGGGGAAGGAAGCGGGGTTACCGCAGTTCAATTAGGCTGGGAAAAATGGTTACCTGAACATTTGCGGAAAGCCGGGACCAGAGGTTTGTAGATGGTCGTGCAACAAGTCGCAAAGCAAACTCGCGTTGGAACATTAGTATACACACCCTCGGGAGAGGTCGATGTGAAAGGAGGCGGAATATGAGGGGCGAGGAAATTTGGTATGGTGTATTCGATATGCAGACGTCAAAGTAAGGCAGATCAGCCTTGACAAAGTCTCCAATGATGATGTCCAGCTTTCGCTGCTCGGGCCTATCCTCGCTCGTGATTCGATAGTTATGGTGGGTGCGCAGCACTCACTTTCCCTGCACTCGCTTCGTCAACTCTGCTGCCATCCGAGGGTCCATTTCGACGGCGGTGACATGTTTTGCTTGCTCCAGTATTCGCACAGTCAAGTTTCCCGTCCCGGGTCCAACCTCCAGAACTTTATCAGTCGGTTTGAGGTTGGCCTGAACATTTTCATTCATCAGTAAAAAACAGATCGGGGTTGTAGGAATCACCTTGTCCACGATCCTACGAGATTCATCATTACTCCAAGACAAAGAGCCCAAGAGGCATGACACACCCTTGGGCGACCAGTGGATTTTTCAAGATGTGCTGTCCGAATCGTTCAGTATTGAAAATAGGATTTCTTCCAGAAGATGAATCCCCATTTGATTTATCAGAGGATGAGGACGCTTTAGCAGAAGGCTGATGCGCCCTTGAGAATCTATCGGTTGTTGCTCGGGGCATTGCAGAGATAAACTCTTGTTCGATCGCAAAGATGAAAAATACAAGATGTTGGTGGGTGCTTGGTTACGAGGCCAGTGCTAAACTACAATCTTGCCCAGGGAAAGGACAACATAAGCGTCCATAATCTGCAATATTTTTGAGGAGCACCCTACTCAACTCTTTGCTGCAAGTCATGTTATATGGACACTTTTATTACTTCATTGCGGACAAATAAAATGTACTACTTGAGTTGGGGATGCTAGGATATAGTGAACCTTGAATGTCACCAAGAATACTTGCCAGGCCTAAAACTGGGTCAGGAACTGCCGGAATTTCACGAGTGCCAAAGAAACAAGCAAGATCCCACTCGACTCGACCACATAGAATATTCCCTCAATTATCTTGTGGCCGAGATCCACAATACACGCACAAGGGCTTATAACATGCAACAAGAGTGTGACTCACTCTTGTTGCATGTTATAAGCCCTCGTGCGTGTATTGTGGATCTCAGCCACAAGATAATTGAGGGAATATTCTATGCGGTCGAGTCGAGTGGAATCTTGCTTGTTTCTTTGGCGCTCGTGGGCATGTGAAATTTCACAATCTGTTTGTCACCAAAAATCAGCCAGAGCCAGACTAGCGTGGGGGGGAGACATACAAGCATTCTCCACAGCTCGTGTGCGTAGGGTCGCACTCGTAATCAATTCTGTTGGAATCTCAGGGTCATTCAAAGCTGGATTGTTGAATGTTGAGCAACACTGGACAGCGAAATCCAAATTTGAATACCCTTCAAGCCCTTCAGCGCCTTGACGGTGGCTGTAGCATTAATTATGTTTGCGGTGTCCATCACGTCCCCTGCAACAATTCTACAGGATAGGTCGACTCCTCCAATACTGGGAGGGGCGTGTGTGTGGATTCAAATCGTGGATACTGCTGATACCATTCGTATATTGTATGTAGTGTCTTTTCAAATTATTATGAATAGGGGACGATGGTAGTTTCAAGTTGAGGGGGATCTGAAGCCGAGACATGAATTTATTGAATTACACAACACACGTGCAAACATGGGGCACGCCCAAGCGATACGAGTGCATGGTCATACAACAATGAGGAAATTCCAACCCGCTGGGCCAGAATATCCATGGCATCGATCATGATGGAGTGCACCGCGCATGTATTTTGTCCGCCGGTCCTACACAGATTGTCGCACCACGTAAACCCAAGCTGCATGGGCTCGCCGGGCTAATCTTAGAATGGCTGCTTTGGAAGCATAGATTTATGCATTTTGAGCACAAACCTCACATCGAGACGGGCCCGCTACGGTACAGTCGCAGTGGACAAACCGCTAGGTGCACCGCGATGCCGGGGCTGCGACTACGTTTATCACGAGCCTGCATAATGATCCGGTTTGCAGGGTAGGATGCTACGATGAGGGGCTACATTTCGGGTTCGGACTAATCGAGCTTTACTTCGTGAGTGGTGTCTGTTAGAATTTGATATGAATATGATGAGAAAAAGGATCTGACCGCAACAGCAGTCTGTAAAGAAGTTGGGATAGCCCAGGCGCTGGTGGAGGGTAGGAGTGAGTAACGCGTTCGCGTAGTCTCCTACGTCGAGACAGCAGGGCCGCACCGCGCTGGAAGAGTTTCGAAGCCCGAGCGGCGCTGTAAAGGCGGAATTAGTGGTGCTACCGCACTAGAAAAAATACATCAGGTGCCTGTGGGGAATAAACCAGTATTGAGGCTTGGACCGCGGGAGCGCAGCAGAACTACAGTGGATATATTAGTAGTATTAACGCTCTGTAGAGCCATTGAGACCAGATGGGTCAAATGCTGTTTATATTGGAGAGGGTAATGTTGGACTGCGAGTCGCCGGAGATTGAGGTATTTTTTAGAGTCAGCAATATATGCGAGCATTACGCAGGTCACTCACAAAATGTTTGTCAGGTCCTCGCCGTAATCAAGCAAGGCTTCACACCGACAGCCCCCCGGTTCCAACCGACGAGCACGCCCCACCCGCCGAAGTCGAGGGCTTCTTGATGAAGCCGGTTATACGGGACGTGCGCACCCGGGGCCAGCGGCTTCTGTTCTTTGGCCGCTCATAGGATGTGTGGCATTGGTCAAAATCGGTGTTTGATAGCTATGAATGCGATAGAGGAGCCCTGGCGTCCACGAGGCCTTGCCGCAAAAGGCGGTTGGTACATGCACGAATTATCAAGGGCAGCCCCAGGCGCGAACACCACCCTCGCGGCACCTCTCGGACATATCAATGTCCATACAGGATCGCTCAGCGCTTCTACTCCATGCCGCTCCAGCGTACACAGTCTAGGAACCACGCGAAGGACCCTTCTCCTTGTTGGTTTCACAGGCAGCGAACGACGGAGCCGTTGGCACAGCCTATCTTGAAGATGGATTTAGCAGCCATTTAGGCGTGAGCTGAAGCTTGACATTCTCCGTGACAGAAAATCAGTTACATATAACTGGCGTTGGTTCCTTCAAAGTCGATCAGGTGCTGAAGGGAAATACGGTCCTCGGCGTTGCTACTACGCCGAAACGCGTCTTGTTGGAAAACCAAGCGGTGGGCGGATGGAAGTACAACGTGTCCAAAGCAGAGCTATAATCGTTTCATGCAAAATGAATGTCAACGCCTGGTGGAACGCTGATAGCAGTCTGGAAGAACCTGAATCAAACTTTGAACGTTACGAGTGGTAATTGCTTACTTTGAAAGATCATCAATATCCATCTTCGCCGTACGATTTTCGGTGTCACCTAGGACTTTCTCTATATTTGCCAATCGTTCTGTATTGAAAATATGATTCCGTCTAGAAAATGAATCCTCATTTGGTTTTTCAGAAGATAAGGACGCTTTAGCAGAAGGCGGATGCGCCTTTGAGAATCTATCGATTGTCGCTCGGAGCATTAGATAAACTGTTGTTCGATCGCAAAGATAAAAAATACAAGATGCCAGTGAGGGTTTGGTTACATAGCAAGTGCCAAACACATCTCAGATTGCCGTTCTGTTATTTCTTCCCCGCAGTGCCTTGAACGTGGACCCACCCCTTTGGCACACCCTTTCCAACAAGATAATTCGCGACAGCGGCTGATTGCTTTCCTTGCACGAGCACCTCGAGCCCAGAACCAGCTGGCTTCCCAGGAATGGGTGAAACTATAGTAAAATTATTTGTGTTGGTAACCTTGGCAGAGGCGATGGGGATGAGTACCAACCAGAAGTGGAGCCCGCGCAGAGTTTTCTCAGATCCTCTGCTATATCTTCCGCGCTGATCGCCATAAACGGCTCGAAGCCTGTGATTAGCGTAGACGCCTTACGCCCTTGGCGCATTTTCGTCGCGACCTGAATTGGCTGAAGCAATCCCTTCCTTTGAGAGTACCATAAGTAAAAACACTCCAAACAGATGAATTGGAATGTACTTGCGAATGAATTCCTTACCAGGCGCTCGAATCTCGTACCAACCTTGCATCTTAGCAAGAATCCTTTTCGTCAGTTCATCTCTTTTCATAAAGTCGTTTGAAATGGAGCTGGAATCAGGCTCCTCATTTCCCCTTGATTTTGAATTGCTTTTGACCACAGTACAGGCCCGGAGTGCGTCATCCAAGTTGATGTAGGATTGGTCATTAGGGTTAACGAGGGAATGGATCGTGATATATGAGTTTAGAAGAGATTTAATATCGGCGAGGCTGTAAAGGTCTGTGGGTCTGGGCCACGGTCAGGGTGCAATTTTTGGCAAAGAAATCGACCTCACTTCCCGCCAAAAGCCTCGATCAGAGTGATGCTAGTTTGGTGGGGCTTCCATAGCTCACGTATGTCGAGTTCTCCAGAGGCTTGTGTACCTTCTTTTCCTTTTCCTTCTCGCTCTGCTTTCTTCGCCAGCTTTGTCTCGATATGCTTCATCGTCACATACGAATTATGCCCAGCAACGGCTGGGTTTGTTGTCTTCACGGCCATGATGAGGATTTCGGACTGCTGCGAATGTTTCTGTGGAACCTTGGTCGACAATAAATCTGCCTTTTCAGCGCTCTTGAGGAAGGCGGTGAGGGATTTATGAGTGGATGTCTTGATGGTCACGTTCTGGGGATCAATCGACGTCGCGGTGGAATTATCACTAGCGGCGAGAATGGAGGCGGGAAAGGCGGGCCGAGCGGGTAGGATGTAGTTCGTGTAAAATGTTGTCGATGGGATAGGGAAGGCAGAAGGTGGGAGGGAGGCAAGGGTCGTGGAAATGGCCTGAAGGAGAGATAAATGAAGGAGCGAAGACACGTCTTGGGGTGAAAGAGTGCTCCGTTGCGCGGGTTCTGAACCCGTGGCTGCCTGGTCCTCTGAGTTTGCAAGTGGGGGTGTTGACCTGCTATCGCCGGGCCCATGAGGCGGCTCCTCAGCCTCCTCAAGCTGGCTTACTCGAAGCGCGGTGCCCTGGGGCATATCATCCTTAGACCCCATATCCCAAAGAAAGTCCTTCCATGTGTGAATAACCAGAACGGCCTTCCCTTTATCTACATCGCTTTCTTTGAGTCGGTCGCTTGCAAGTGCCATGCGTCCGACAGCTAGTGGGGGTGAAAGCATTGGCTCGTCATTATCCCGGGTGTATTGGCGGATCGACACCAGCTGGCCTTCACGGAGACCAGGAGTGTGGTGAACAACTGGCTTGGGTACAGGTATCAGTCCCCCGGACCAGTATCAAGAACGCCTCTGGCGACTGACCTCCAGGAATCATCAAATCGGCACCACCTACCAGGACGGGTATCACCGCTGAAGGGGTTGATAAGAATGGGAGAAGGTTCCATTTCTTCCATAACGTGTAAACCGTTGGTATCAGGTCGTCTGAACCTTTACCAATCGTGAACCAGAGTGGATTTCCATCGGGATCAAGATATGCGACCTACAAATTTGAGGTCGTAGGTTTTGCCTTTTTGGATAGCACTTGATGCTCACCCCAGGTTCATCCAGATGTGTACTGAATTTCACGGATTGTATCCCCTCCGGGACGAGAAGATCTCCATTATCTGTGTCAGAGATTGCGAATGTGGTAAGGACTCGTTGCTTCAGTTTCCGCCTATCAGAGCTTCGTAGGGGAGCAGATGTCTTGAGCCCACCCAATGGTTTCTTGAACATGGCGAGGAATGAGTAAATGTTGTATCGGTGTCGTTGTGCACAAGTACTTTTATAAATAGTATGACCGCACGGGTCAAAGGTTTCACATTCTCCCTCTCGCCGAATACCACGATGACCAAATTTTGCATGTTTCAACTTCAACCCTACTCTACTCTCACTCTCACCTCGAGTAGGGACCATTATCAGGTCAAAGCCAAAGTCATTTTCCTCGCATAACCCTGCTCTGCCTGTGCGCGTGCTTGACATTTAATACTCCAGCGTTGAACGAACGCTGAAGTTACGGATGAAGTAATCGCGAGCGCAAAAGCCCATACGCGTTCTCCTATACTTATACTTGCCTAAGCCTTGGCTGACTTGAGCACCAAGCGCCGAACCAACCAGCAAGAGTTCGGCGCTCAACCCAACTTGACCATTTCGAGGACCTCCTTTATCTTGTGGCTGATAACCACAATGTCCATATAATGGCTCACAATGCTCGGCAGGAATCGCAGGATGAGCCACGTCAATATCAAGCACTTCAGAAAACGGTGAGCCCGGTATAACATCCGTCGAGTGTGTATAATCAATCATGTGGATAATTATACGCACATTGAGCTGCTCGACACACTATCATTTTCTACAATAATAATATCTATATTCATCCTAATGATCCACTAGGGACTCGAGTTCGGAAATTGCGGCAGTTCCTGACTAGGCCTTGAGAATCCACCGTCCAGTATATACACCCACTGGCATGGTGCTACAATTCGAAGCCTGCAAGGTTTATTATGGGATTGAGTGGTGGTTGTTGGATTTACAGTAGTTATGAGTTGGTATAATTTTATGTGTTCTGGACCTAAATTTACTGGTCAAGTTGCATCCTCGAATTCCTGAATAATTTCACCATCCCAACCGGGATCAGGTTGGGATCGACAATATCCAAGGCTCCAAACATATCCAATAACTCCTCACCGTAGAGCAAAGTGACCCACTTGTCATACCACGTCATAGAGTCCCACTTGCCATTGCTCAACGCCGCTTGCATCACTGGGTTTATTTGCATCTCGACGGGATTCGGTACCACCAAGAGAGCCATGTACCGATCCCCCCACGGTCTCAGCCAGCTATCGCGGAGACTGGTGTATTCCTCAAATGTCATGAAGGCAGTGGTGGGCTCGTGCCTTTTTGATTTTTTACCGGGGTTGAGTTCCCAAGCCGCTTTCATATCATTATAGGTCTGGCTGTCTTTTTTGAGCAACTCCACAAAGCCGCCAGCCAGTTTGGAGGTGTGCTTGGGCAGCGCGAAGAGCTCGACCATTGGGTTGCGCAGCTCCAGCCCGCCGTTTTGGATGGGGAAGTAAAAATAGCCTTCAGGGAGATCACACATGCCAAAGCGTTCTTCGATCACCGAGCGGAGGTGACCGACCGGGCCCCCATCGGTGGATGGGAACAGCTGGCGCTGGATTTTTGCTATCGTTGAGATGAGATCCTGGGTATGCGCGGGACCGAAACACGCGGCAGGCCGCCCGCCAAAGTTGCGCATGAAAAATGCAATGTATTTGTTGTACGCGTTGACCCAGCCGAAAACGGATTTCGTGGCAGCGAGTTGACGTCTCAGCTCAGCGATGTGTTCGTCAACATTCTTCTGGTCGATCACAAATCGTGCGCTAGTAGGATCAAATTGTAAAAAGCCCCACTGAACGGTCCCACTCGGGAGGCCTGGGTGTCCTGTCGAGCCGACACACGCCGAGCCAGTTTTGCTCTTGTTGAATGTTAGGCCAGCTAGTTTGGCGTACGCGTTCATCTCCTGCCATGCCGCGGTGACCTTCTCCGGTTGGGCGTCCCAAAGCCATAGGTCATCATGCATACGATGGAGGAATATTCCACCGGCCTTTTGGTTAACCGCATAATCCATCACGAATAGAATCATTTCCCCGCAGACCACACTCAGCGAGTAGCCGATTGGGGTGCCGCATCTGCGGAGGCGGATCTGGCCTGGGGACTCGTCCAGGAATCTGAGAGGGGTTTGAAGGAACGTCTGGAAAAACGTGAGCCATGACTTGGGAAGGCCGAAGAATTCCAAGACGGTGAGGATCGTTTGATGGGAGAGTGAAGGGCCGAACCATTCGAGGTCTGAGCGGAGGATGACGTGATTTTTGTATAGAGCCCGATTGAGTTCAGCCTCCGTGGTGAGGATGTGCAATAGTTTCTGCTTGATTGCAACAGGGGTCGAGGGGTTATCCTTTGTGCCACCGTTATCGTTTTCGTCGTAGATGGTTTCTGTCTCTGCAGTCGTGGCGAGTTGGCTCAGGAAAAAGGTGTCGTTACGGAGGGTTTGGCGTTGAGCGGTGATGCCTCCTTTTCCATTATCTCCGCGAAGCTGTAATTTCCTGGATCCCCATTCTTCGTTCGGAATACGTTGCGACTGTGTCTTCCACGCCTTCGTTTTCGAAAATTGAAGGAGGATACTTTTCAGCTTGACCTGCCAGGCCACGCCTAAATAATGAAGCATGATGGCATCAATAAGATCTGGATCAGTGAATGCTCTGACAATGTCATCAGAACTCCGAGGGAAAGAGGAGTAAAGTAGGTAGGTACGCACCGGTATTTCCCGTTTAGATGTCGGCGCATTTCTACGGGAATCCCTTCCGATGGCCACGACCAGGTATCCAGGCTCGCGAGACGCATGTTTAGTACGCTTGCGACTTCCGTGAGGACTGTGTGATTCTCCAGGAATTCGCGGAGTGTGGCCCGCTTGTCCTCGCTCAGCAGGTCAGTCAGGAGCAATCCATTGATAGCACAAGCGACATCGTAAGTTGATAACGATTGGCCCTTGAGGATCTTGCCATAATCCTTGACTTGAGAACGGACAGTCTCGAGGGCTCTCTTTCCTTCATCGTGGTCGAATAAAGTCGCCAGGTATTTGGTGAGGGCATCTGCGTCAACGGGCTTTTCTTTGAATATTATAGACTCGAGGCGTTCTTTCTGCTCGAACTTCTCTACCCTTCCCTCTATCATATCGTAGCCTAAATCGGCGCGATCATCTGCAGGGGTATCGGGTCTCTCGTTGATGATGTTATCGGGGGTGGAGGAATCCCCGCTAGAGAGCCACTCATTGAAAAGGTTGCCGAACAACTTGGCGCAGTCGAACCTCAAGCACGAATGTTGAATGTGGGTTTCCAATGTGTCGACCCATTTGTTGAGGCGACCAGGTGTAAAGGTTGGATCTTCTTTTGCTTGATCTAGCCAATGGTTGAGGTTTCTGAGGATGAGTCTCGATCCAATCGCAGCATCCTGTTTGATTGCTCCGGGCCCTGCCCAGGCCGAAATAGTTTTGTGCAATAACTCGAGCCTCGCGATTGAATTATCCCCAAGTGCAGCAGACTCGCTCAGCACTTTGGCTTGAGATTGGTATGCCTGACGCTGCTTCTCCAATTCCTGGAGCTTGATCGTCGTGATAAACTGTAAGGCTTGGTTGAAAGACCCAGAGGATTTCATTCTGGTTGGAGCGCGTTGAAATCTGGGGGTATACTTGATACCTAGCCCTGTTTTTAAATAACCTTAGGGGTCAGCGCCTCGAGGCTTGACCACACGCCTGCACAATGACTCACTGGTCGCTCTCCATCTCATCATGCGCGCTTGGACTTTGACACGCTGAATATGACACTGGGCGGCCGATGTGAAACTATTGTTCAATCAAGCTCAGGAATACTTGATTGGTGCGTGACGGTCGGGGATATGGGACGGGTGTAGTGGAACGGTGCGAGGGGTCAACCCAAATTTCCAAATTATTAGAGTCATAACTTCGGGGCCGACCCTGAGGCCTGAGTCATGATTGATGCATGATTCCTTGAAGGTGTGAGTGCTTCCTAGTTCATGATCAAACCGCCAGTAGTATCAGTACATGTTCAAACATTCACTAAGCACTGACAGTTGATCGCGGCCTAAATATAAATATATACATGGGCTGATATATGTACAGTGAAAAGTTGAAACTATTGGTCAAGGCGCGTGCTTGAGCTCCTGAAAAGCTTGACCATCCCCACCGGAATCAGGTCAGGGTCAACGATATCCAAAGCTCCAAACATGTTCAACAACTCTTCGCCATATAGAAGGGTAACCCATTTCTCGTACCACCGCATGGAAGCCATTTTGCGCAGGGGTAACGCTGCTTGGATGGCTGGAGTTATCGGCATGTCGATTGGTTGAGAAACATCCAGCAATTGCATGTATCGCTTTCCCCATCTTTTCAGCCAGTTATGGCGGAGCCCGGTGTACACATCGAACGTCGGGAAGGAATCATCACTGACCCAGGTGGGCCTTTTCTCCGAGTGCCAAAGGTCACTGAGGTCCTTGTAGGTTTGGGCGTCTTGGTTCATTACATCTGCAAAACCAGCACTAGCATTCTCGTCCTTCGGCAATGCAAAGAGCTCGATCATTGGGTTGCGCAGCTCTAACCCGCCATTTCCGATAGGGAAGTAGAAGTAACCTTCGGGAAGGTCGCGAACACCGAAGCGTTCCTCAATCACTGAGCGGAGGTGACCGACTGGACCACCCTTGATAGAAGGGAACAGCTGACGCTGTATTTTTGCCATTGTGGTAATGAGATCCCGAGTGTGAGCAGGGCTGAAGCACACAGCGGGCCTGCCACCGAAGTTGCGCATGAAAAATGCCATGTATTTGTTGTACGCGTTGACCCAGCCAAAGACAGACTTCGTAGCGGCAAGTTGGCGACGAAGTTCGATGATGTGATGATCAACATCATCCTGGTTGACCATAAATCTCGCATACCTAGGGTCAAATTTCAAGAAACCCCATCGAATGTCACCCTGTGGCAGGTCGGAATGCCTGTTGGATCCTATGCACGCAGAGCCAGTTTTACCCTGGTTGAACTTGAGACCTGCCAGGGCCGCATAGATGTTCATTTCCCGCCATGCCGCTGCGACCTTCTCAGGTTGGGCATCCCAAAGCCACAAGTCATCGTGCATGCGATGCAGGAATAATCCGTCGGCCCGTTGATTGACAGCATAATCCATAACGAATAACATGGTTTCTCCGCAGACTACGCTCAGGGCATAGCTAATGGATGTTCCACACTTACGGAGGCGGGCTTTGTCCGAGGATTCGTCTTTGAATCGGAGGGGAGTGCGAAGGAATGTTTCAAAGAATGCGAGCCACGAGGGGGGAAACCCGAAGAATTTGAGGATGGTCAAGATTGCCTGGTGCGAGAGCGAGGGCCCGAACCACTCCAGATCAGAGCGGAGGATGACATGGCTATTGGATAAACACCGGTTGAGTTCGGCTTCTGTGATCAGAATGTGCAATAGTTTTTGTTTGTTGGCAACAGGGAAGGAGGGGTTATCGTCTGACGCATCATTGACGTTATCGTCATAAGCCGGCTGCGTCTGGGGAGTTGAAGCAAACTGATTGAGGAAGAACGATCCCTCGCGAAGGGCCTTGCGGTGAGTAGCGATTGCTTGACTTCCATCATCTCCGCCAAGCTGCAATGCCATCCGGTCCTTCCCGTGGCGCGAGATTTTCAACTTCTCCACCTTCCAAGCCTTGGTCTGGGACAGTTGGAAAAATATTTCTTTTAGCTTGACCTGCCATGCTATACCCAGATGGTGCAGCATAAGGGCATCAATAACATCGGGATCGGTGAAGGCTCTGGAAGAAGAAAGTCAAGATTACAGATCGGGTGAAACGCGTAGTTCTACGAACCTATATTTGCCGTTGAAATGGCGGCGCATCTCCACCGTAATACCCTCTGCGGGCCACGACCATGTATCCAGACTCGCAAGACGCATATTGAGCACACTTGTCACTTCGTCGAGGACTATGGGATTGTCCAAAAATTCACTGAGTGTCGCCCGCTTTTCCTCGTTCATAAGACCCGTCTGAAGCAGGCCTGTGATCGAAAGACGAAGGTCGGAGACGGTTAGAGCGCGGCTTGATAGATGGCTGCTAAAATTCTGGACGCTTGTGCGGATGTCATTGAGAGCCCGTGTCCCAGCTTCGTGGTTAAACAGGCCCTCAAGGTATGTCTCCAAGGAACCTACGTCAATAGGTTTTTCCTCGAATACGATAGACTCGAGGCGCTCCTTCTGCTCGAACATCTCTGCCCTGCCTTCCACGACATCGTAGCCTGCATCTGTAGCATCATCCGGAGCGTCTCTAGGGGTAATGTTGTTGGTAGGGGTAGATGAGTCGCCACTCGATAGCCATTCGTTGAAGAGGTTGCCGAACAACTTGGCGCAGTCGAATCTCAAACTTGAATGCCGAATGTGAGTCTCAAGTACGTCGATCCATTTGCTGAGGCGGTCGGAGGCAAAGGTTGGATCGCTCTTCGCTTGCTCGAGCCAACATTCGAGGTTTTTTAGGATTAGCTTCGACCCGATCGCGTTGTTCCCCTTGACAGCCCCTGGCCCCGACCACGACGAGATGGTTTTGTGCAAAAGTTCGAGCCTCGCAATCAAATTACCTCCGAGGGCAGCAGATTCATCCAGAACTTTGGCCTGGGATTGGTATGCCTGGCGCTGCTTCTCCAATTCCTGGAGCTTGATCGTGGTGATGAACTGCAAGGTTTGGTTAAAAGATCCGGAGGATTGCATGGCGAAGGTTGGTTGGGATCTGCAAGACACCCGCTCATTTTATGCCGAAATATTCTCCTAACTCCTGATTCACTGTCATTCACGAAAAACACAAGCGAGAGAGGTGACTCACTCAACGATGGATGTTGGAAATGACATTGATATGCCGAGTGTACAAAGGACTGGTCGGCTGGGTACTCTTGTTGGTACCACAACGGCTGTGGGCTGGTGCGATATTGATACGAAGCCTTTTGAACAATGAGCACTGAGCAGGCCTGTGCGTCAAAAATGTAACTCCAAAATGGACTTGGTCGCAGGTTGTAGGCAGTCCAAGACAATATCCGTGATCGTCGATTGTCGATCAACCCCGCGGCCGCCACGAGCGTCCGAAGCGTCTCAGTATTTTCCGATCCATGTGTTAGAATGGTCGAGCCAAATACAAGCAACGAGCGCAATAGGTGAAACTTTGGACTCTTGGAGGGCTAGCCAACGGGTCCCGGTCGACATCAACGCAAGGGAGAAAGAGTCTTCGCCCCGTCGCTGACTCATCATGTAGACAAATGTTCATCACATAGTATGTTTTTTCCTTTGAAAACATATTGCCCAAGTATTCGAAGTACGTCTGGCGAATTGTATTGAGGCGTATACATTGGATAACATGGAAAGGTGTGGGGAGTATGTATACTGATATATGTCGGCAGCAACAGAAAACACGACGGACGCGGTTATACAAATACAACTTTAAGCTTGAGCAAGGTCTGGGGAATAAACGGAACTGGTATCGCTCGAAACATCGGGAAGAGGTAAACCCCGATTAAACCATATAATTACGGAGGGGAGACCACGAGAGTGCGCGTGCCATACTGGTAGAAAGATCTATCGGAAAGCAAAGAGCACAACAGGGGGAAGCATCTAGAGGCGGTTAAATCACGATACGCTAAGCGAATAATGGGTCAACACCAGGTGGGTCAGGACTCAGGAAAGAAGCACACCTGGGGTGTTTGCTTGGAGGGGATATGGCTCGCGCCAATGACGACTCCGACCATCAGCAAAAAGCCCCCGAAAACAGCTGCAATCCTCCACGCGTGAGCTCTTGGGGCCCAGTTGGTCCGACCTGCAATGAATTCAATAATTAATGACCCTGAACCAGGATGGAAGCTGAAGTTCTTACCCGTCTCAAGGTCCCTGGGTGCACCACGAGAGTTGGTGCTTTGGTACATGGCATTGCCCGGCGCTGATAGCAATTGTCAATTATGATGCCCCAACCTCTGCTGGTGAAACATACGCCAGGCAGGACTTGGATAGCACTCTTCATACCGGGGCGGACGACGTGGGTCGTACGTCGGAGGGGGCTCACCAATAAAAAGTGACGACAGTGACTGGCTGGCACGCAGAAGCCTATTATTTATATCTACCATTGGATGGTTTTCCGAAATCTCGGTTTGTGTTTGGTTATCGCCCATCATTCATGAACAGAGTAGCTATCGGCGAATTGGAAATTGAAGGGCAAGGTGAGGGTGCGAACAAAACCAACCGAGGGGTTGCACAACAGGGAGCACCTGGGGGGCAGTACAACAGCCTGGTCGTTGGCGGCTGTGTGGACCATCATGTGACCAATCCAACAAACCGATGATGAGAGCGACCAGCAACTGGGATTTCAGGGGCATGCCAAGCGTTGAATACTGAGAGTAGATGGAGGCGTGAATTAAGTTGGGGAAGAGTGGTGCCGTTCCGCGGCCTTGGAGACACCGAACGCCAAAGCAAGCAGCATAACAACGGCGAGGGCGTAGAGTATCAACGAGATAGGTTTCCTCCGGATGAGTGTTGTAAGTAGCATTCCTCGCGACCTGACGTTTAAACTGTGATGCTCTATATCGCTAACCGAATGGTTGGTCGCACGGTGACCTCGAGTGAATGGTCTGGTGGAGTTCTCTGATGCTCGAATCACACGCCAGGCTGAACGAAGACGCCTAGAGATTGAGGCGTGGGAATCATGTTCGGGACCTGGAGGAGGATTTTGGTACACAGGAGGAAGGTAGTAAGCTTCGTGATACGTGGGGAGTGTGGCGTCATGGCCAGTGTATGCCGGTGGTGGATACGCGAGTTTGTGTGAGCAGTCAGACATTGGGCTGGTGTCGGTGGAACATCACGGTCTGATGATTACTTTATAAGGGGGCGTCCGGCAGGCAGTGAAGACGTCCTTTGGCCAATCGTACCTGTTGGGCAGACTGGTGGTACCGGAGAGGCCAATATTGACTTCTTCACGTTTCATGTGGTTGCCCTTCCATCACTGATGCCGCGGGCAGTGAGTCATCCAGAAATATCAGCGATATGGATGTCAGGGTTGACCGCGTGGGGGTAGACCAGGAATAAATAAAACAACCACAGGTGTTGACAGCGAGGAAGGTTGGCCAAATTTTCTTCTACGAATAGATATGACACAATATTCCCGATGCTGGGACACTTTGTCAAGCGCGGGCTAATATGAGAAGTTGTTTTCTAACGTGTGCTTGTCCTGGACCAGTGCTGTATGGGACAAGGTTTGTACCGCGAGGTCCAGATAGCTTCCTGCCTCGCGAACCCGCTTGGGATGAAGTTGAGAACGCACACGTGCGGTTGCGTTTTAAATAAAAGGCAGCGCTCTTGGAGTGGTCTTCCACAGAACAGCATGCGCAGACACATCCTGGTTGCTTTCCTTTCGAGTTTGCCCATCTTGACACAATCGGCCAAAAACGTCGTCCTCACCAACGACGATGGTTGGGCCGTGGCCCAGATCCGTGCGGAGTATGACGCCCTGAAGGCTGCAGGATTCAATGTTTGTGATATCTTTGGATTCCAGTTCTGCAAACTCATGCGGAAGCAAAGGTCGTCCTTTCGGCCCCGGCGATCGACAAATCAGGAACCGGCGCATCGACGACGACGCCGACGGTGTTGAAGACCCCGTGCGAGTTCAACACTTGCCCAACAGGATCACCGGCCGAAGGCTTCAACGCCAGCGATCGTGAGTAGATTCAATTCCCCAAGTGCCATGATGTCAATTCACCAATACTTATTGCATAGCATTTTTGAACTATGTGAATGGATTTCCGTGGGTAGATGCCATTTTCCAGGTGTTCGCCGCTCATGTCGGGTCAATGATAGGGTCGATGCTGTGCGCTATGGTATACAAACGCTGGCTCCCAAGCTTCTTGGAACCAAACCCGATTTCGTCATTAGCGGTTCCAATGTTGGGAGTGAGCGCTGTGCATGTCAAGTCAACCAAATGATGCTGACCAACATCACCGCCATGTAGATAACCTTGGCAGTATTTCTGGCTCCGGTACTGTGTGAGTTTCAGCCGGTCGAGAATTCCTGGAGAGTTAACGATGGCAACCAGGGGTGCAGCAGGAGAAGCAGCCTTGGAAGGAATCCCATCTATTGCATTTTCTGGGTCCACAGCCTCACAAGTGATTTACACCGATCTGACCACAAACCCAACATCAGCATCATCAATCGCAGCCCACATCTACACGACACTTACCCTAAAATTTGTCAACACCTTGCTTAATTCTACTGATTCTCCGCTACTCCCAGCTGGAATCAGCGTGAATGTCAACTACGCTTCGACAACGAATTGCCCATCCGCATCAAGCTTCTCGTTCGTCTTTACTAGGCTCTTGCCGAGCACCACAGCGGTAGATGTGGTGACATGCGGCCGGAATCAGCTCCCGGATGAAACGAGTACCATCAGGAGTGGGTGTTTTGCGACGGTCAGCGTATTTAATGCGACTACCAAACTGGACGTGAGCGCGACGTTCCAGGCAGCGGTTTTGAACAAGGTACAGAGTATTTTGACCTGTCTTTGAATCATGTTTATGTACCAGACAACAAACGGTTGGATTTCGTCGTAAATCTGTGTGGGATGCCAGCTTCCAAGTGGTTGGTTGACGCTAAGCGCTTCAAGTTTACATAATGCTTTGCAAGCAAGGTCCCTGCCGTGCTGACTACAGTCGTTTCGGGTATTCTTGTCCACGTGTACCGATTATGGTTCAAAAAATCGAAAAATC
>QGOG01008097.1:0-20888 GCA_003313185.1 Collybia sp. MG36
GCTTCAAGTTGCTTCCGAGTGGGAGTGTTGTAATTTTCCAGTGAACACAGTTACCGCATCGCTGCGCCAACAATAATGGTAGCGACACCCAAGACAGTCCAAATGTGATAACATCGTGCGTGAAGGACGGCCCAGTTCGTTTCTCAAGTTCGGGAACCCTGGGAACGATGATGTGCTAACAATCAAATCTGAATGCCTTGAGGCAAAACAAATCTAATTGAGAGTTCGCAGTGCTGAGAGTGGGTGCCAGTCAAGAAGGTCAGAGAACTGCTCGAAAATGAAAGGGGAACGCAAAACTTGTATTTCGAGGTGATTAGGACATGTATATATAGTAAAACTATATATGAGCCATCAAAAGATGTTGTCAAGGGATGAGTATCAAACCAATCGAAATGATGAGGATACCGATCTAATCAGAATGATCAGGCGGTCTCCACACGTACTAATTGAGAGGGGTGCGGTGTGTGCGTGAGCTGTGTGGGCGTTTGGCGATGCGCGGGAATATTATGTAACCATGCGCACAAGGTGCGCATCAACGAACAGAGGCAAAGATGAATAGAAAATATCAGCGAGGAAGATGACAACATCTCAGGCCTACCAGGGGGCAAGAGACAAGCGTCTGGGAAGCCTAAAGGCGGGACATCCATCTGAGGATGCGAATTCAGTGGGAATAAATGGATGGGCAGCACTGACTCACCATCTAGACCGCGGAAGACTGACTGCATCGGCATCGGTGCGAGCGATGAAAGGGCTAATACAAATGCCAGCGGGAAAGGCAGCGTTGCGCTACATGGAACCTGGATCCAGAGTTGGAGATCATCACGGGGTTTCAAGTTGTTGTGGGGAAGGGTCATCTCGTTGTGAAGGTTGAAGGAGTTGCCAGATACTCCCTTTGAATTATCAGATTGGAATGGTTACGCCAACTATCAATAGAAAGGACTTGCGGATGATCGATGAGGCGTGAGGCCTAAAGGCCAACATAAAATTGTTATATCACACTAAAGGACCATCAATGGTGTCCTCCATGTGGTAAGGCGTGGCTGTAGCGCAGAAAGCACCGATGGACCGATTCTAAATGATAGCAACCTTGCACAGCACCTCTGGTAACAGTTCAAAAAGCACCTTGTTGTTCTTTTCACTGTTCAGTGTCAGCGGCTGCATCCACCATGGGCAGTACACCAGAGGATTTGACTCTCAAGGACTGCTGAATTAGCTGAGGTGCCCGGAGGCTTGCCGACGTGGCACCGGCATCCAGCTGAGCGAGGCGCAGTTGCGCGTGTTTGGTTCGGCCCGCCTCCGTTTTTCCTTCAATCCGTCTGCCCAATCCCTAATCCGAGTCGCCGACAGATACACCCTTTTTTTCTTGGCCCATCGTGCATAGCACGTAACATGCATGTGAGACCTTCTCTTTATCATAGGTAGTAAATGATTCGAATTTTCCTCCTCAACTTGAACGGCCCGGGGACACTGCCCGGGTCCTAACAAAACTGGAGCTCAATTCGCCAGACGGAGGTTGCCCGCCCACCCTGAGCGGCGTGGTTTCTCTGTTCTCGCGTGCCAAGCTAACACTGAGTTTCCCCAGCCTTTCAGGGTTCTGGCTACCATCCTCGAGGCTCGGAGCACGCAGCCTATCGAGGCTAGACACGTAAAATTTGAGGGCGAATTCTGCTGTCACGGTTTGTCCACGTCCGTCACATGTCACTCTGGTTCTCCTCATTCAACTCCTCATTCAACTCCTCATCTTGAGTGGACACGGCAGGCTATAGTGCCAGACAGCGTTGATTATGATGTCGGGGTCCGGCCAGACAAGTGAGTGAATCATGCGTTTTTTTTTATCAGCATCGAACACTAACCCAAACCTGGGAGGTCCCAAACGCACTGCAGCGGCTGCTGCTTCAAGGCGCCCAGTCATGCCAAATGAAATTTTTCTCGATATATTCAACTACATCCAACCATCCGTCGATCTGAATTCCATCGAGTGCATATATATCCTCTCGCAGCTGTCCCTCGTATGCAGCTCCTTCTGCGCTGCCCTGCGCCCTCGCCTATTTCGTCGGCTCGTGTTGGACAAGCAAACCAACTCCCCTAGTAGAGCCTTCTGTCAGGCACTTACACGTGGCGATGTGCATGCCCAGATGCTCGCAGCACATGTCCGCGACTGCAGGATTTCAGGCTGGTCTCACAGGAATGGCACCCCAGGGGTGGCTGCGTCCATTATGGCGCACTACCAGCAGGCCTTATGCTGGGCACCTAACATCGAATCCTTGGAGCTGTTGAAATTGAACCTGGGCAGGGAGTTGTGGGGGATTGTGGGTGGGCAGTCACGGTTGAAAACTCTCAAATTCCTCTCCGTGTCTTTTCAGCATGACATCACGACCGAAGTGATTGAGCGCGTTGCGGGACTGCGATTGTCAAATCTTGAAATCTTGGAGTCACAGGTGTTCGCACCGCCTCAATTACTAGACACGACCATGTTGTCTGAATTGAAGTGCGATGCTCATTCTCTCGAGATGCTTCTTGCCGGTGGACCCATCAGCACCCTTGAGTCCCTGACTCTATTCGAGCACACCCACGGTTCTGTCAGCATGCAGTCTCTGGTGAAGATGCTGTACAAGGTCCCATCCATTCGCAACTTCACCATGCACTTGTACACCATAGAAGGTCCCGGAGACATGCCCCAAGATTTCGCTACGCTGTTGCCCAACCTACGCTCCCTCACATGCTGGTTCCCATTCCTAGAATTCCTGGCCCCTGGCCCACCTCTCACGAGCCTCAAACTTCTGGATGAGGCCATTTTAGGCGATGCCACCTTCCCATTGAATTTGGACACTGTTGTGGGGTCCCATGCGCCATACACTACCATCACCGATCTCGAAATCCCTTCAACGATATCTCTCCCGGCTGGCCATTTCCCTTGCCTACGCAACTTAGCTTTGGACTTCCCACTGGGAATCGGCCAACTTTCCCGCACCCCAGGCCGTGCAGAACTGATGACGGTAGGCCAACATCTCACATCATCCGACGACATCTCACATCACTCCTAATAGCTCATTGCCGACTCCTGTGCTGAGTGGCCGGTCCAGCCCTCCGTGCAACGGCTGCGCATGTCTGTGCTTGCAGAATTCCTTTCATCGAACCTTGCACTGCAACACGCCATGCTCACCGAGAGCCTCTTGTCCCAGAAGTTCCCTGCTCTTCGGTGGTTTGAGCTCGACAATTTTGTCAAGTGGGAGAGATTTGCAACGGATGAGGCCTGGCGAGTTTTGATCCCCGCCGAGGGTCAAGCGGACGTTGTTGCGCGCTTTGATGCTGGGGAACCTCATGTGGCAGACCACAACGGGTACCTCAAACGGCTGAGTGCGCGTGCACGCAGTCTTCCTTGATGCCGTCTTTTTACAGGATTGAAGAGGACGGCGTTACACACATGCAAGCATCATTTACTTACTTCAAGTTTACGTCGCAGAAAACCAGAATGATAATATATAAGCTACGAATACATACGTATACTTTCTGAGCATCACTGAGGAATGAAGACAGGATCAAGAACGCTCTGCAACCACATGCGATGAGGACGGCTCGGTAGTGATGTATCCTATTCGTCGATGGAGAATATAGATGAGGGAGGAGTTTGTTAGGAATGCCTGCCGTGAACCCAAAGAGGGCAGACCCTATGTGCCGCAGAGCTGCACAAAGAGCGCGAATCTCTCTGAGGTTAGTGTCAGTCAGGCCGTCGCCCATGTCTGGGTGGAGCAGATCCTGGGAAAGGAAAAGCTCTTCGTCTTTATGGGGTTCCAAAGGTGAAGCGTGATCACAGGAAAAGGGTTTTGCATTGTCAGTAAGAAGCCAACAAATGTCGAAAGTTTTCTGAGCACCACTGAAAAAAATGAAGTTCGGTATGGAGAGCACTGGATGCTGAATCACTAGAATCGCCCTAGAAAGCCGCCGCTGCAAGCCTCCGATTGGGGCGTCCTAGAACAACGTGCGCAGATATGTTAGGGCGAACGGGTCCCCCAGGTACTAGTATGTGTACCACTGAAACCGTTCATGATGCCACGACGGGACCCAGGGCGTGGCTTGTCAATAGATGCACGTAAACGGGGCAGCATCACTCACGCCAACGCCAGTACACCCCGTTCTATCCACTCTCACGAATATGGGCACCTAACAGGCTGCAGTGGCAAAAGGAGATAGATAGGTAATGCCAACTCACTATTCAGGCCGCGGAACACATCAGTGACGCAAGCTCAGCGCTCTTTCGCTATGAATGAAGGGGGTGCGCGAGAGCAAACGCGACAGCCCAAGTCGTTGCCATGATATCCGGATCAGCATGAGACGTGTCGCAAGGTGTTAGCTGCAAGGAGCCGGATTGCTGTGTGATATAGATCGAGATATCCCTGGGAGTCAATGATATTGAATGCTCAGCGCGTTCGGGACCCAGTCTCCTTGATTCCGCGACGATGAGGGTGATAGCTGGATCAGATAGGGGAGAATGTGGTGAGAGGTATTGTAGCGATTCCGGGTGGTTGTGTGATATATGACGAAAAGACATCCCTGGAAGTCGATGATACTACATATGATGCTCGGCGCTGGACCCGAGCACGATCCAGCCGCAGCCGACGCAGACTCGACGTATTTGTTTGTGTTAATAATATCCAAAGTGTCTGGTTTGTCAGCAGAAACTATTGGCTTCGGGTCGGGAGTTGAGCTGATTCTGTCACTCCTACCCCAAGACTTCAACGCGCTGGTGCCGAACCTATGCTCTCTCAAATGCAGCTGACTCTCATTCCTAGTATTCCTTCCTCCTGAAGGGCCTCTCGTAAGGACAGCCCCAGCTGGATTTAGGCACCATTATGGGGTCCCACATGCGCCATACACCACCATCACCAATCTCACCATCCCTTCAACAATATCTCTCAACGCTGGCCATTTCCCCAACCTATACAAATTAGGAGTGCTCCCTTTGGACTCGACATCTCAGGATCCGAGGCCACAGCGAAACTGATAAAGGTGAGCTCGGCTGATCACATTTTCCAACAACTCAAACCACCCTGACAGCTCGTCGTCGACACCTGCAAAAAGTGGCCCAACCTTCAGCGATCGAGCACACGCACATCATGGTACATGCGATCTCCTTTGTTCGTACAGGATGCGAAGAGGGCTGTGTTGGGCACATTCAAGCATCATTTACTTGTTCTACATCAGAGAGGTGCAATTCCGCACGCCCAAGCCCTTCGACTTAGTAGGCCCTAGGCCCCAGGGACGTTGGGCAACCGATAGCGCGAGTTGCTGGAATTCTCAATAGCCGGGGTGGGTGTGTGGACATCGGGGCGGTGCTCCAATGTACTCGTAGTCAGCACCGTTGCCGAATGCACTCCCGGATGTGTATGGACGTTTCGGTGCCACCGCGTCGGCGATTACATGGAGCAAAAAAAAGAAAATGTGCCCCCGCGTCTGGGTCAATGTCAGGATACGGTGGTGTGATACTTACGAGTGTTCTACCACTATGGACGTTGGGATCTCGAATGCACACGCACCCCGCCGCCAATTGCGTGGTAAGTCGGAGCGTGTGGTGGCGAATTTTAGTTTCTACATGCGTCTCTATCCTCATCCACAATTTCCTCGATTCCGTGACGACGGGTGATGGCTAGATTGGATCGGCGGGGAGTAGTAAGAACGAAACATGTATGAAGTCGATCAAGATGAGACGTATATGTAGCTGCAAGGAGCTGGGTTGGTGATACATGACAAGGAAATATCCCTGAAATTCGATGATATTGTGATGTTTAGCACCGGACCGGGGTACCAGCTGCAGCCGATTCGGACACGGGTCGACAGGTTCGATGTATTTGTCCGTGCTAATATCTAAAGTGTCTGATTTGTCAGCAAACACCATTGGCTGCGGGTCACTGCTCGGGAGTGTTGAGCACGCTTATCGACTCTGTTCCTTGAGCTAGAATGACCAGGCGCGAGGCTCACTCCGAACCCGAGAACAACGGTGTCCTCCATGCGGTAAGGCGTGGACGTGCCGGGGGAGGTATCGATGGATCGATTCTAAATGACAGCAACCCTGCACGGCGCTTCTCGTGATAGTCCAAAAGGCAGGCGATGCACCTTGTTCTTCCCTCCAGTGTCAGCCGCATCCACCATGGGCAACGACGTGCAACTCATCCTCGACGACAAGTCCAATCTTTTCAGCTATGGTGGCCCCGGAAAGTGGAATGTTCATTCGGACGTTCGTTGGCTCGGGGGCACGTCCACATATCCGCAATTTGCTGACACTGGGGCTGGTATTTTTGGTTCTCTTGATGTGACATTCCAAGGTTCGCCTGAAAGTTCTCCATTTATTTTGTAGTTACTTGCTTACCCCGTGGGTTTGTGTAGGAACGGGGATCGCCTTCATCGGCAACACACCTGCCGCACAACAGTCTCAGAATGTGACAGTCACCATCGACGGTGGCGCCAGCTACAACAGCTCGTATGGCGACCCAAACCCTCAAAATTATCTCCAGTGGTACCAGTCACCGGTGTTGGCGGATGGGGCGCACAAGATCACTCTGGAGGGTGTCGCGGGGACGTCAGTCGATTTTGCTGTGATCACGGCAGGGCCCAAAACGCCCTTGGATGCGAACCAGAAGATTCTCGTGGATGACGACAATCCGGAAATAAAATATCGCGGGAGCTGGACACGAAACGGGGATCCTTTTGTCTCTAGCGAGCATCCGAACGGTCGTCCGATCAACAATGGGACCCATCAGAGCACCACCCCGGGCGATACGGCGACTTTTAATTTCGCGGGTCAGTTCATCCCCTTCTTAATGCACAAGCCATAATGACATATTGATAGGCACCTCGGCTGCTGTGTATGGCATATTTTCTTGGTCCAAGACTGGGAGTTTGGCGGTGACATACACCCTGGATGGTGCCCCAACGGTGAACACGTACTCTGTAACACCAACGACTCCTGAATATGCCAACGGGCTCAGCCAGCACCAGAATTATCTGTTGTTCTCCAATACCAGCCTACCAGCCGGGAACCACGCCCTGGTGATCAACGTGACCAAAGCTGATGGCCTTGTCTTCGCCCTGGATTATATCACCTATAGTCCATCATTCACATCGATCGACCAGAAGCCTGATTTGACACAGACTTCGCCATCACCTTCTGCGTCTGCGAAGCCAAAGGATGGGCCCCCGGTGGGCGCAATCGTGGGCGCAATCATTGGCGCGGTGGCACTCCTAACAGTCATCATTGTGTTATTTCTCGTGCTTCGGCGGCGGAGACGCCAGAATGGGGATAGGCCGTCTAAAATCACACCCAACGCGTCGTTCAAAACAGGTCCGTGTGTTGTCCCTGATCTTCATTTCCGCGCGCCTAAGTAACGTCCGCATAGACCCCATTCATGTGATCGATCCACTGGTGATCGAGCCCCTCCCACTGCACCAGGACCTGAACCCTGGGGCGTCACAGACCAGCTTCCAGCCCTCCGAGCCCAATTCATCCTCCGTTCCCACCACAACCTCTGCCCCCGCGCTCCCAAGGAAAAGCCGCTTAGGATGGAGCGACACTGCCGGCACAGGCGCGGAGGCGGCGGCGGGGGCGCAGCTGACACCGCGGCAGCGCGAGATCCAGCGGCGCATGCAAGAGCTCGAATCGCTCATCTCCGCACACGGCTCGCCGCAGATGGACGACACGAGCGAGGCGGGGCGGCAAATTGCACAGCTGCGCGCAAGGGTGGATGAGCTTGTGAGGGAGAATGCGATGCTGGGTGGCGCGCCGCCACCCGCGTACGAGTATACCCCATGAGTGCGTGATCAATGGTGTGCATGATGAACGATGATACCCTACGACCCACATGGCCCCGCGATGCGCGACGATGGTTTTTTGGCGTTGAATATTATAGATATGGATACCCCCATGCAATAACCTACGCTTTCCTTTCACTGTAGCTCAATAGACCTAGTCATGTCACCCTCCGATTCGGAATACATCCAGTCGCGCCTTGCTCGCAAGTTGACCGCCGATTCTCCTCCCAAGCGCCAGGCCTGCAGAGACTCCTAAATATTTCTGGCTCGCAGTTGCGCGTGTGGTGTTATTTAGATTATGCGCTGTACAATGGGAACCAAGCCAAGCTGCTCGCTGCTGCAACTCAACTTGGGCGCCTAGGAATAGTGCGAGGCGGCAGATAATGTGCGTACTCTCGCTTCACGATACCCCACGCCCACGACCTGCATGGCCCGCGATGATAATCCTCCCGATTTTTTTTGGTGTTAGATAGTGCAGATATGGATACCCCCCACTCAGTTGGTTAGATTTTCTTCATAGTCATATCACACCCCTTGCGATTCGGAGCACTGTCACACATTCAGCTGTGCCTTGGCCGCAGTTCTCCGGTTTCTCCGCCCAAGCGCACCTCTCGAATATCCAACATCTTCTAGTGTCCTTGCGCCGGCACGATATTGTGCTTTTCGTTATTTGAGCTATGCGTTGCGCAATGGGGACCAAGCCGAGCTGAACGGGGTGCTGCCATCCAGACCTTTTGAGGTCTAAGAATAACACGGGGTGACAGAAAACGACGATGAGGATCTCGGATGCTGTATCTTCTGGGGAGGAGGCTTTCATATGGGCGGTGCCTGGGACGTTGGGGTGCTGCCAGACACGCGGTAGCGGGGAGGCTGAGGTCCCTGCCAGGGTGTGCCGTTGGACGGATGAGATGGTGCTGGGCCCTGGGTTGGGAAGTAATATTGGTGCAGCAGAATGCGTCGCCTGTACGAATGTTGCGTGTTCTATATCATTAGTGCCATACTCTATTCTATAGCCGCTGCGGCTGTAGATGTCTGATGCACCAATGTTGGAGGCATCGAAGATTCGAGATTCGAGAACGTGGAATTTTCGATTGGGAGGTTTTCATGTGGACGAATGTGGCAGGGTTTCGTCGGCTTCTAGAATCTCAGGATTTCGCACCACCTCCAAGTTGAAGAGTCAGAAGCCGATTCTTGGGCAAAATGGGTGGTGGTTTATTGTGCGTTTGTACTACCTCTAATGATCACTGCACGATCAATGCGTTGATTACTATCCAGAGCTCAAGCTGAATTCAAACGACGGGATGAGTCACTCACGGACTTTGTGCTAGGCGTGGCCACTTCGTTCCAGGCGCCAAAAGACCCCGAGTTCCTGCACTGGCATTGTGGCACGCCCGCCCTTTGACAGATGGTCCATGACCCTACACACTGCTGCGTTTTGAAAGCCACTCTCCTCACCCCCGAGTCATACGTCTGGTCCTAGTTCTGTCAGCCCATCTGCCATGAGCACCGATGTCCAGCTCCTCCTCGACGAGATGTCCAACGTCATCAATTACGGTGGTGGAAAATGGAGTGTTCAAACGGACATTCGTTGGATGGGCGGGACATGCATGTGGCCACAATTCGCTGATGGCACCGTTGGTGCAACCGGCATATTTGGCACTCTCAATCTGAGCTTCCAAGGTTCGACTAAATTCTCCACTTGGCAGATCTCCTTGATACTCGCGGTGTTCTAATTGCGACACTGTCCAGGAACGGGGATAACATTCTTCGGCAACACACCACCCTTGCCCCAGTCCCAGAATGTCACGGTCTCCATCGACGATGACGCCAGCTGAAACACTACATATACCACCCCGCACGACTACACCCAATGGTACCAATCACCCATTCTGGCCGATGGAACGCACAAAATTGCGATGGAGGGCATCGGGGGAACAGCACTCGATTTCGCCGTCATCACCCTGGGTGCACGGACAGCATTGAACACGAACCTCAAGATCATTGTCGACGACGATAACTCAGAGATTGAATACAAAGGGCGTTGGATACGGAGTGGGGACCCACTGGTGATCAGCGAGGGTCCGAATGGCCGTCCATTCCACAATGGCACCCACCAGAGCTCCACGCCGGGCGACACGGCCACATTCAGATTCGCAGGTCCGTTCATCCTTCCCCCTCCTTGAATCCGCTGGATGAGCCACAGGTACTTCGATTGCCGTGTACGGTATATTCTCTTGGGCCAAGACTGGGAGCCTGTCAGTCCAGTACACCTTGGATAGTGTTCCGACGACAACCATATATTCTGTCGCACCAACGACCCCGGAATACACCAAGGGGCTCCAGCAGCACCCGAATTATGTGCTATTCTTCAACGACAGCATTTCGACTGGGAATCATTCTCTGGTGATCAAGATCGCGCAAGTTGATGGCCTCACATTCTCCATGGATTATATCACTTACAAGCCATCGTTTTCCTCGGTCGATTCGAAGCCGGTTCTGACAGGAACATCACCCGTGCCCTCTTCAGTTTCTTCGAAGGGGCCTCCTGTCGGGGGAATTGTTGGGGCTGTCATTGGTGCTCTGGTGTTCATATCAGTGATTATTGCGGTAACGTTCATCCTTCGACGACGGCGACGTCAACAGGAGATAGCTAGAATCGTACCGTGGGACTCTTCCCATGAACCAGGTCTATTTCCTCAACGATAGTGCATCATATACCTAACATACGCGTACGCTCCCACAGAGTCCGAGCCGATGATGGTGCAACATCTTTCGGATTCCCGAGATGTGGATGTGATAACACCATGGGTTAGTAGCCTTGCTCCACCAGGACACGACAGGCTCGCTCCTGAGCCAACCCCTGCCATTCCCAACTCCCAGCGGAAGCGCCGTCCGGAACGGTTGGGCGCCTCATCGGCGCCTCTTGTTGAGCCCCAGCGGAAACGTCGCCCGGAACGGGTGGGCGGCCCTCCAGCTCTGGCACTGCCCCCCGTCGCTGATTCCCCAGGGAAATATCGCTTGGAACGGGTGAACGCTGAACCGACCCCTGCTCTCGGGGCAATGTTGTCTCCCCAGTCAACACCACCACTCGAGACGGTGCCATCCCCCCTGCCAACACCTTTACCACCGCCTACACGGCCATCATCGTCTCCAGGGCCGATGCCATCATCCGAGACGGCGCCGCTCGCGCTGCGGCAACGCGAGATCCAGCGCCGGATCCAGGAGCTTGCGTCCCTCATGGCGGCACAGAGCTCCCCGCAGGGTGATGATGTGGCAACGAGCGAGGCGGGGAGCCAGATCGCGCGGCTGCGGGCACGTGTGGATGAGCTCGTGCGTGAGAATGAGATTTTGGGTGGCGCGCCCCCCCCGGCGTATGAACCAGCCTCTTAGACCGTGGGATGGGTGCGCCTCTCGTTTCGAGACGAAAATGTTTGATGTATGTATGCATGATTTCTGCGTTGTTCTTTTTGTTTGGGTTTATGGGAACACTTCTCGCTTATTTGACTTGCTTCGTCGTATGTTGCGTGTGGCCCACGCTTTGACATGTCACATAGCGTGAAGGTTGTCTCCAGCGCCTTGGAAGTGCTGGCAGATCCACATAAATTTTTATGACAGGTGACAAGTCCGGCGTTCACGTGCGCATATACATAAATCATCGATCAGCCCGCATGAGTCTACGGGAAGAATGAAGTAGTGCTGTGTGATTAACTGATGCATGGGGTGTTAAATAGCGTGGTAAAGTACATGTCTACCGTGATACACTCAAGGTCCAGGGAGAAGAAAAGGGGACATGCTCATGAGTCGTACGTTTCTTGTATATTTTCTTCCGTCCCTCATATCAGGGTTTCTGATGGCCGTCGACTGCGATGCTCGTATGTGATGGTGGTGATAGTGTCGAGTTCAAAGTGTGCCGTGGCGGGACTGTGCTGCAGATCACCGCTGCCCACTGTATCCAGCTCCACGAGATCATGGTCTGGAAGTCGCGAGCCGTCGTCGAGCGTCGCGCTTAGGTCCCTCGAGAAGATGCCAATATCCGCGGTTTCGTGCAAGTTCAACATGAGGCGGGACATCATCGTCACAGATATGCTATTAAAAGAGAGGTAAGCCGGGGCTATTGATATGACGGCTGATGAGGCCCACCTGCTGGCGAAGGTTGAAAGGCCGCCCCGGAGGAAAGGCTAGGGTGGTCCGGTTAGCTGTATACGCGCAGGAGGACGACCGGGCGTTATCGTACCCCGCAGAACTAGGCAGGGTGAGGTGCTTGACATGTCTGAGTATATGGTTACTTACATAAAACGTCAGTATATTTGCTAGGTTGGCGAGTGCCATAACGCTTCGGGTTTTGTTAGCTGGAAGTAAAAATTTCCGCGGTTTGGCTTACGCGAAATAAATAGCGCCTAGGTAATCTGAATATCACCCAGTATGATGGGTCAAGGGTACTCACCATCTCGCAGGATCAGTGTGATGATCGACGTCCGGATGTGCGTTATCGGAGCGCGAGCAGCTCGCCATGTTTTGGCCAAGGTCAGACAGAACAAAATCGAGTCGTAAATAAAAAGCGCCTGCCAAGCACCGGCCAATCCTTCGGCGGACACAATAAATCAGCCGAGAACAGAAAAATGATGCACGCGCTTACGAATGGCAGATTCACGGGAGAGGGCAATGTGACACCCGCCGGATTTCTCTCCAGGTGAGCTCTTTTGGCCGAATAATGCCCACTGTGCATTGGGTGAGAGAGTAATTGGTCGATTCATGCAACGGCTTCACGTACTGCTGATGCCCCCATCAGCACCGCGCCACTTCCAACCATGTAAGCCAATATACGACCGGAACGCCCATAGAGGGCGTATATCCGCATGGTCAGCGAAACTTGGGCCGAAGTAAGAATATTGAAAGTAAGGTCTGGGAATGTGCAATGGCTCACCGCAGACAAGAACTTGATTAACGACTAGCAAAAGCTGCCTGAAGATGCTGTACTGCTTGCAACTGTGGATTTCGTGAGTCTGCAGCAAAGATGGGACGCCCGAATTCAAACCTCTACGATTAGGTGGTAAATTAGAGCACAAATTCAATGATAAGCGCTCACATGTGGCGAAAGCGTCGTGAACCCCAGTACGGTGACACTAATATTCCCAAAGAGAGCGACATATCGATTGAGAAAAAAACAGTAGGCGCTGGCTGACTTGGGTCTCTTCCATAGATAGTCGATTTCGGTTCCTTTGTTCAACTGGGGTAAGCCTATTGAGGGACGAGACTTGTCACTTTGGCCGCACTAACCTGACGTGATTATATGGTCATAGTAGAGGAATGCTAATAGTAATCAAATTCAAACGCGGATGGAGCGATCGTCGGCGGGAAGACGTACAGACAGCAAAAATATGGAAACAGTCATGTAAAAGGCTGTAAAGATGAGGTTCGTGTTCAACGTTAGTGACACCCAGTGTCATGAGAAAACATTCTTACATTTCTTTTGCGGTGGAAGCGCTTTCGGGAACGGGTGCCTCCATTGTCGTTCGGCGTTGAGTGACAGCAGGCACTGACTACTACGACAGACGGGGCCTGCACTGAGCAGCCCGCACAGTGTCAATCGAAGGTGAGAAAGAACAGTGAGCTATTTTCACTTCAACGGCAGATGCCACCAAAACGGATGATCGGCAACGGGGTGATCAGCCAATGCAAAAATATCTCAGTAGACTTTCGATGAATCAGAATCACGATGATATCCAATCAGCGCGTGATGATATGTGTATATCAATGACCCGGAAGCCTAGAATCACTATGCAACTTTTACACAGGTGATCATGAGAGCCAGTGTACTTGAGAACTACTTACGCCCTGTGGGCAACTGCTGACATATCCTCATCAAGCCTGCGTGGCGAGATTGCTGCTGGGAATATTGATGGTAGTAAGGCGCTAATCCGAATGCTAAGATTAGAGATGAAACGAGCACCTGATTTCCTGCTGGGGTAATGGCTAATGATGGGCAAAACACCCCATTTCGATGTCGTTTGGTGTTCATACAGACACCGACCCGCCGTCCCTTCGCATCAATTGGGCGGGGGAGAGGTCAGGAGGAACGACTGTGGTGGCTGGTATTTCAATTGCTAGTGACAATTCCGTCGGTGCCATTCCAATGGTAATTGAGGCATTGTGGTGCGCGCGTCGGACATTGATCATCAGACGGCTCCCCATGACACATGGGAAAGCAATGGCGAATCCCGTTACACTGTCCACGAATTCTGGCTGAGATATTCTAAATCGCGACCCCAGGGAATCAGATTGGAAGGCCTACTGATGCTTTGATCCAAAATAAGAGGTTTACGACATAGGCGCCACCGATCCTGGATGAACCAGGATAACTTGAGTCGTGAAAAAGGAGGAAATATTCGCACATGATGGAATAGAAAACAGAATCGCGTAGAAGGAGATATTCAAGCCCGTTACACCATGCTGTTGGCGTCAGAACAAGGCGGCTCGCTCGCTTGCATTTCAAGTACTCATAGCCCTTGTACAGGGCCAGTGTGCAAAGCAGGAATTCGAATCTAGTGGGAAATGGTGGGTGTCGGACGGACTGGCCAGAATATGGGGTTACCCTGTGAGAACGAGCCAGAGCAACCACATCCATGGCGATACGGACTGGACAGTGCAACGGTTGATAACACCAATACTTTCGGCCACAACTGTACATTGATATGTCAATAAATAAGACATTGACGTGACGCAGTGAGGACCTGTTCCATGAATGCCAGCCATGCATAGGATTGCGACCACGGTAATAACTTGAGCACAGAAAGCTATTATCATGAGCATAGCGATGCGTCGCGAGCGGTTGTAAAGAGCATATATTCGGAGTTGGAGAATTACTAAATTTGCACAATCAGATAAGGACTTTTGCTGGTGAAGAGACTGACGCGAACCTTCAACAGACCATAAAGTGCTCATTCCGAGCCAGCCTTCGATGTGCAGCCAATAAATGCCTATGAGGCGATGAGCATAATAAGATATTGAACAGAAGTGGGAAAAATACAGCTAAGCCATTCAGTGGGGTCAAACGTACGACGTTTGAGACACAACTCACAGCTTCCAAATCCCCAAATTAGTCTTTTATGGCCACAGTGGAGCATGGACTCACTGGGTTAGATAGCCGCGGTAGGAGAACGACTAGGCCCGAATCAGTTCTACGAGGCCAGATTGTAACCGGAATAGCTCACAAACCGTTCCAAAACTATTTCATTTGTGGGTCGCTCACTCTAGAGTGGGGGGAGAGGAGATGACGCACAAAACTGAGAAGATTCCGGTGTAACGTGTCTAACGACCATTCACCAAATATGCATCAATGGTAACGAGATTCCTACCCAGAAAAATAGAATCGTTGGAAGAGTGAAGGGCGCCTGCTATAACGTCGAGTTCCAGATCCGGGTCGCAATATGATATAAAACGTAGTACCCAAAAAAATTTGATCTAGACTCGGATTTAAGTCAGAGTCAATGCCCATCAGCGGATGGGATTCGAACCTCGTCTTCAAATGTTAATGCTACATGAGTGTGCATGGGTTTAATTTTGTAAGTAATTTGGGCACGAAGGGAGATTGTGCATCACCGAAATCCCATACCAGCAGAGTCAACGCCCCCACTAGAGCTGCATAAGCACACTTGGAAGCCAGGATGTTTACAGATCATGGCACGTACTTCGGTGTTGTTGACCAATCACGGTGGATTTCCAGGTGTGAATGATGGAATCATTGGAGATGGTCATTGTGGATGCGGTCCACGAGGCCATCCGGCTGTGGTTGTTATGTATAGCGGCTGGCTCTTAGCGCTGGCTCTCGCCATTGCCATCCGCTAGGAACAATAGCGTCCCGATTCGAATTTCGAATGCTCTGGATGCATGTTCCAGAAATAGATCTCTCTCGATGTAGCTAGCACCAAGAGTATGCGAAAATCGTAAGGGTAGAGAGTATTCACGAATCGATTTGTCAAGTCGTCATCCAATAAATTTATACGTAAAAGGGGTGATTGCAGGAGTAGCAGGTGGTTACTACAACCCGTCAACTGGCAGTGGTGGTTCGGCGGAAAACATACCGGGGGACGCCATCTTCCTGAAGCACCCATTCCCGCTCCAGCTTATAGCCTTTTCTCGGGGGCAACCAAACACACCAGACATACCAGTACCCCACCCCGATTAAAGAGACAGAGAGTGCGACGAGGATATGGATCTGGGGTCGAATTGTCAGGGACACCCCAACGGGATTCTGCGATGTAAACCAAGAACGAAAGGGCATGCTCACCCAGTACGGAAGGTGATCATACACCCGAGATCCCGGCGCAGGGGGTATCAAGGGGGCAAACGAAAGGAAGAGATTTGAGAGAAAAAACAGTACGACAATCGTTTTGGGAGCTTGGAAAGGAGGATTCCAGTTCCAGGCCCCATATAGCGATGTATGTAAAAGGAGCAGGCCGAATGAGACAAGCGTATTGATCAAGACAAGTGAGTAGCTGGATACTAGCTGAGGGTCAGTGGACGCTTTGAATGGGATAAGCGGCTACACACGGCTAATCATAAATAGATACGCATCCCCTGGGGGTGGTACAAGAACGAATGTGCAAGAGACGAGGTACTGGGCAAAGAGACCAGCAAGGGGTGCATTAAATGGCTTATTGCTGGCGAAAATGGGGGAAAAGGGGAGAACTGCTTCGCGTCCGAGCTCTTGAACAACTAGACAAATCATCAGCGACAGTGTGATAGATTTACTTTTACATTACCCCGCCCTTGGGAAAATTGGCCGGCAAGCAAATTCCCGAGCGTTGACAGGGCAATGAAGATGCTGAGTGCCTATGACAAAGTCAGCGGTTTTCACGAACTCGTGACAGTTCTTGCCTTTTCCGCAGTAGGGCCGAAAAGATTTCTGAAAAATAGCGCCCTGCATATACAAGATCGGCAAGAGCTGAATAGGCGGAGCGTCTTGATAACTCACGCAATAATCCTCCGGCTGCTCAAAATATCGGCTTTGGAAACCACAGAAAAGTAGGCAACATTAATAGAAAGATACACTATAGTTACTAGCAGCATGGCGGCAGGCGCGGCCCGCTTGATCGTTTGAACGGGGTCTCGGATTTCCGACAGCGCGTAGTTTGCATTAGAGTATCCAATAAATGACCTTGTGGGTGTTCATCATGTCGGCCTATGGAAAGAAAGCGAACCAAACGGACCATATGACATTGAAGAGGCCTGTGACGAAGGCATTCGTCCCTGTGCCGGATCCCTCCCAGAAATACCTCCATTCAAAATTCCTCGGAGGATCATAACCCTCTTTAACGTCGAAGCCAGGAACACCGATAAGACAGAACATGCCACAAGCTGCGATCAGGAACAAAATGACGATTTTGAACAGTCCAAGAGCATTCTGCAGGCGAAGGCCCCATTTGAGTGTGGTCCCGTGGGCCAACAAGCAGAATGTGAGGCAAAGGAAGGCCACGAGCCGAGTGTTGTACCGTGATGGCACGAGTGATAGAGAGTGAATGACATCTGTCAATCTTTATTGAGCACAACAGAGGTGTGGTTCACTGGCATGTTTACATTCACCGAAAACCACGCTATTCGCAGCTGCGGAGCCCTGGTCCGATGAGCCACGAACCCACGTGAACTAGGACACTTACAGTGATCAAGGCATAAACCACATACGTGCATGTAGCCAGATACTTGGGCTTTCGATAAATATATTCGAGATAATTCTTCTCACCGCCACTACGAGGCAATCCCTAACAGAGATCAAATCATCTGCGAAATTCTGTGAATGAGACTCACAGTTCCAAGCTCCACATAAACGGCAGTTCCGGCGGCGGCGATACAGGCGCCAACGAGCCACATGAGGAATGCGACCCCGACACTCCCCGATGTGCGCAAGATGACGCTTGGGGTGGCGAATATCCTTCAGGAGAACATTGAGAACATTGAGAACATATACAGGCACTGCGATAAGGATTCTGGTACCCTGTGCCAATCACGCGATTGAAAATGAGGAGAACAGTGCTGGTGAAACCTGGGCCAAATAAGAGTTGCTGAGAAGGCCAGAAAATTATCTCCGAATCGCACCAAGTTGTCGCTTTGCTGCTGGAACATTATCAAATAATTCTCCTACTGAAGGGTCTGTAAATCAGGTTATCTGCGATAGAAATGGATGCTGCGTACAATGCCCGTCTCCCCGATTCAAGGCATCGATATCATCCCCTGCATTGAACCCTACGGAATCCTGTGTGTGTGTGCCAGGTTCAACGTTGACGCTCGCCTTCAGTAAAGGATCGTTCTCTGTTGGTAGATCCTGTCGCTCGTGTTGCGCCATTACAATACAAGGGCGCTCGAATGTTGTGCTAGTGAAGCTGGCTTCATGATAAGCATTGGTGCTGTTATAGGTTAAGTCCGAGCCATTCGACAGCCCCACTGACCTGAGTGTGCCACCTGTCAGCGGAACTTCGGCCCGATATATGTAATCCGTCCGAAGGATGCCCTCCGATGCACCGGGCAGGGGGCGTTGATGAAGGCTCATCGCCCGAGACGCGGGACGGTATGCAGGGCTCCGCTGAGCACAAGGCCCTTCGGCACATTCACGCATCGCTGGGGGAAAGCCGCCATAAGCCTAACTTCAAGTTCCACTACTGATGCATTGTCAAGACTCTGTCTCGACGTCAGTAACATTTATATTGGTCAATGTCTGACGATGGTACTATAGCTAACGGGTTTATCACGGGCGTGACTCGTCGATGTACGCACACAGGATGGTAAAACGGTCATAAGCTCACTGGGAGCGTCAGAATC
The DNA here is from genome assembly GCA_003313185.1 of Collybia sp. MG36. Taxonomy (NCBI): domain Eukaryota; kingdom Fungi; phylum Basidiomycota; class Agaricomycetes; order Agaricales; family Clitocybaceae; genus Collybia; species Collybia sp. MG36. The sequence goes on from QGOG01008097.1 coordinate 18,616, forward strand.
AATCCCAACGATTTTGTCGTTTTCCGCTCACTTTGGCTCACAACGAGGATACCTTCAGCACACGCTCACAGCGAGCCAGCCTCCCCCCAAACGGCCTATGGGCAGAAATACACAAACCAGAGGCGAAATATACTCACAGGTCCTGAGGGGCGATACGGGATGGTCAAGCTCGAGAAGACACCTCCCCTCATGACATCTGCGCCCGACCATGCATACCCCCCTGCAGCTTGTCCTCGTTCATGCTGCCCGCAGTGGAGACATCCAAGTTTTGGTCCAGATCTCACTTCGCCCTCTTACGACTCGCCTGCATAGTCCTCCCGCCGCGCTCCATGGAACGTCTCCTCAACACCACATAGGGTGACCCTGCGCTGTCGCTTGTGTTCTGTTCGCGAATGGGAAATGTTAAAATCACCCAAAAAATTGATATGTAATGTGGTTTTTGAAACCTGTCAACTGGCGATAGCAGTCCGGCGAAAAACATATCGCGGGACACCATCGTCCTGAAGCACCCACTCCCGCTCCAGCTTATAGCCTTTTCTCCGGGGCAGCCAAACACACCACACATACCAATACCCCACCCCTATCAGAGAGACGGAGCATGCGATGACAACATGAGACTAAGGCCGAATTATCAGGGACATTTCCATGAATCCAGGATGGAAGCATCAACCCACCCAGTATGGGAGGTGATCATAGACCCGAGATCCCGGCGCAGGCGGTATCAACGGAGCGAACAAGAGAAAGATATTTGAGAGAAAGAACAATACGATGATAGTCTTCGGAGGTTGGAACGGTGGATTCCAGTTCCAGGCCCTATACCATGGGGTATGTAGAAGGAGTAGGCCGAATGAGACGAGGGTATTGATCAAAGCGAGGGAATAGGACAGTACTAGTAAATGAAGGTCAGTAGCCACGGTAGACATAGGTAAGTGGCTACACACGGCCGACCAACAATGAAAATGCATCCCCTGGGGGTAACACAAGTATGAATGTGCAAGAAACGAGGTATTGGGCGAAGAGGCCAGCGAGGGGTGCATTGAATGGCTTATTGCTCGCGAATATGGGAGAGAAGGGGATAATTGCTTCTCGTCCAAGCTCTTGAATAACTATACAAATCATCAGGGAAGGCGTAATAGATGTGATTGCACATTACCCCGCCCTTGGGAGAATTGGCTGGCAAGTATGTTCCCAAGCGTTGACAGGGCAATGATTATGCTGAGTGCCTATCATGGCGTCAGGAATTTCCAATCAATTCCTGACGACTCTGACCTTTTCCACAGTGGGGCCGAAAAGATTTCGGAAAAATAAAGCCCTATAAATACAAACTCAGGAAGACCTGAATGGGTGGAGCACCAATAACTCACGCAATGATCCTCCGACTGCCCAAGATATCCGCCTTGGAGACCGCAGAAAAGTAGGCAACATTGATGAAAAGATATAGGCTGGTCACCAGCAGCAGGGCAGCAGGCGCGGCCCGCTTGATCGTCCGAACGGGATCTTGGGTTTCTGACAGGGCATAATTCGCATTGGAGTATCCGGTAAAAGACCTTGAGGACGTTGATCACGTCAGTTCAAGGGAAAAAAGGGGGGAGACAGACCATATGACATTGAAGAGGCCTGTGACGAAGGCATTCGTCCCCGTGCCTGACCCCTCCCAGAAATGATTCCACTCGAAATTCCTCGGAGGATCGTAGCCCTCCTTCACGCCGAAGCCAGGAACACCGATAAGACAGAGTATACCAAAAATTGCGATTGTGAATAGAACGACAATTTTGAACATTCCAAGAGCATTCTGGAGGCGGAGGCCCCACCTGGACGCGGCCCCATGGGCCAACAAGCAGAATGTGAGGCAAAGGACAGCCACGAGCCGGGTGTTGTACTGTGATGGCACGAGCGATAGAGAGTGAATGACATCTGCCAATATTCATTGAGTACAATAGAGGCGTGGTTCACTGGCATGTTTACATTCACCGAAAACCACGCCGTTTCCAGCTGAGGAGCCCTGTAGGTCTGATGAATTATGAATCCGGGCGAAACTGGCGTGCTTACAGTTATCAAAGTATAAATCGAAAACGCACATGTGACCAGGAATTTGGGCCTCCGGTAGATGTGGGTACCGGCAATGCCTGCCAAAAATGTGTGCGGTGAAAGATGGCCATTACCATTTTCGGAAGATTTTCCCACCACCCAAACCAAATGACCTTAGGCTCAACACTATAGAGTGATGAGGATGGGAGGTGGACTACTAATGAGTACCATTGTGTAGCGTAGGT
>QGOG01008100.1:0-13054 GCA_003313185.1 Collybia sp. MG36
AGATATGGTGTCGCCTCCACCACGGCGACCTTCTTACCATAAGATGCGGCACGCCTCTACGAGAATATTATAACCTCATCCGGTTTAATATAAATGGCATACTCGCCGATGATGCAGATCCTCCACTTCCACCTCCAATGAGGACGTAGTCATATTTATCAAAACTTGGTTTGTTGTAGATGGGAGGCATGGCTGTCTTTGACGAGCAACTCGAATGGAAAGTCCTAGATATCTACAACTCACAATTAGCGCGTGTGGTTATGAGGGAGATCATAGACTGGCCTGTGCTAATCGCTGGGTTGAGCGGGACAACTCGGAGTAAGTTCGGGAAGACGTGATAGTAGAGAGGGAAGTCTGAAGCGCCAGGATTGCGGAGTTTGCAGCTTTTATAGGACTTGTTATCGATGACCTGCGGGAGGGCCACTACAGTCAGCAACCCAGCAAACATTCGTCGGATGACGAACATGATAGTGTATAATCAGGCGCGACAGTCACGTGTCACGAATATCATTTTTCACGGGGATTTCATTGACAGTTTACTGTTTAGAATCGTATCGATATCTTGATTCTTGATCAATTACTGAGGAATGGAACTAGGCAAAGATCCCAATCGTCCCTCATCCAAACATACCTACGGTCCCACACCTCCCCCGCAGGGGTTTCAGGCTTCCAAGTTATCTACACTAACGGAGCTGAGGGAATTGAAATCAGTATTTGTTGACATACTCCGAGGTATGCACCACCCTCTCGTGAACATTTCTCCTCGTTCTATGTTACAAAGCGCGTTTAAGGTCACCATGCATTACACCAGGCCTCGGGCAGTATTCATGCTTCACTCAGTCCTTCTTCGTTGGTGTTCAACCGGGGGATTGATGGAACGGCAATCGGAATCCTCATTGATCTGGACCCACCATGTTTGCCTTCTTCGGACAGCACAAGGAAGCATATCAATGAATTCAGAGTTGGACACGCGCAGGCCAGGCCGTTCCAAGCACTTGGCATTGCGCGACAAATATCAACCCCCGCGGAAGAATATCTCTATCGCCACAACTTAGAATCCTTTATCTATCTCATCTGCTGGTATACTATACGACTCAATGATACCCGAGCAAGGCCCCGGCTCGTCAACCGGAAAATGCTACAACAAAATTTGATGTTCTCCCCTGGCGCTTCGTATTCTCTATTGCAAGACGGCCGAGACCGGTGGTTGTCACCTCTCTGGCGCCTTCTTTCCGAAGGCTATTTTTTGACCCGAGGAGTTCCACCTCCGAGCAGTACGCAGGAAGGGAGGACTTTATTTGGTCGACTGACTTTCAGAAAAGTGATAACTGTCCTTGAGGATGCCATGGAACCCCGATTGAAGACGCCCCGGCCCCCTTCCGATTTACCACATGTTCCCTTTTTATTGCCGCTTGGTCAGCGTCAGTCCCTCGGCGAGCTCAAGAAAGCCTTCGCCGATATCGTAGAGGGTACATGAATCTATTGGGATTCCTAGAAACTCTCACAACATGCTGAAATCTTAGCTCACCACCGTCTCCGTCTGGAGGGGCAAGATACGCCCACGTTTCTTGCGCCACAACACCTCATGTATCACAGAGGCCAAGGGGACACAGTTAGTGGCGTGTTTGTCGATTGCGATCCCCTTCCAGCCACAAGTTCACAATTGCTGTTGCGGCCAAGGCCAAGCCTGAATTCGGAGCCATATTTGGCTTTGGATCTCATTAGAGACCCCACATTCAAACCCAAGTACTACCGCCACGACTTGGAGGCCTTCTTTTATTTGTTGCACCGCGCTTCAGTCGATGCTCGAACAGTTGATCGAAAGCCAGGCAAAAACAATCATTGCCTTAGGTCCGATATAATTTAGACTCGTGATATGGATACACTCATCAGTGCTGCGCAGGTTTGACAATATGCCATTCACATGGTATGTTGAAAAATTTGGGTCGTCGGTTAGACAGGAATTCGCTGGCCTCACCGACTCTTGGCTCATCCCGCTCTGGAAAATGATTGGCGATGCTTATTTTTTCTATGAAATATCCCCACACACCGACTCGTCAACACTAAACGGACACCTGACATACAACACATTCATAGGAATTTTACGTTCTGTGCTCCCACCAGAACATTAAGCATTATATCACTGGAGCTCGTAACTGTATTGTATCACAAGGAGGCCAAAACATGTCCTCATGGCTCTCATTTGCCATTTATAGGGGCGAATACCCCTCAACAGAGCGGTGCCAAAGGTCCATCTCGTTGAGGTGTTTATGCCAGACGAATTCTGAGCACACGATCTGAAATGGCGTTTATTCCCAGCGCGACGCAGGTGCATGGTATAGTCGCATGATTCCCCCTCCCGCACATGCTCAATTCCCATTGTATGGGGATTTCTCGAGGATTCTTGTTCACCTGGCCAGCGCTAATCAATAACTCGAGTCTAAAGTCCGTTTTCACTGGAGTGTACAAATAATTATGTATTTTCTCGTTTTATTCCAGCCACGAGGCCGCATTGATTATTCGCGAAGCCACGTTCCCTTAAAGTTACACACATTGCGATTATGACTCGGGCAAGGTGGCTCTAGACGACGAGCTATCCACCAACTTGACCTGCTTCAACGAACTGCAGCGTTGAAACCAATGGGACACGCGAAAGGTCAACCTGCCATCTCCTCACAAGATATAGCTTCACCTACTCACTATATGCGGTACAGACACACCCCCGGTTACGGACGCGTACGACCTACGTGGACACCCGCCCTCGCTGTTTACCAGACTGGAGGATCTTACAAGTGTCGCTGAATTCCAAACTGTGTTCAGAGATATATTCCAAGGTAGATTATAAATAGACTCCCAGGGAGCTCACACATTTACTCAGGCTGGGACTTCAGAACACTGGGCCTATGTCTCGAACGGCGGGAAGCTCACCTGCCCAACCTTCTCACCCGACCAGATCGTATCCGGCAGGGCGAACGGGAAAGTAAGGGGATGCATCATCGACCTCGACCTTCCTTCATCTGGGGAAGCTCTAAAGGCGACCGGTAACGTGTGCCGGCTTGCGTGGAGCCGCACGTTTGGATGTGTTGCGTATCCCAGCCGTAGCTCCTTCCATCCGATGGAAAAACCGCAAAGTTCCACAGCGGGTCAAGAAGCGTGCCTCTATCGATGTGAGGCTGAATCGCTGGTGTACGTCCTCGACTGGTTCCTCACTCATCTCAATCGAACCCTGGGCGAAACTCAGGACGCGGAATTCATGAATTTGGATCCCAAGCACAAAAACTCTCAGAAAAGGTCTAGGGAAATATTATCAGACACAAACTATATATCTAGAAGGAAGTATCCGCGGCTGGCTGCACCCATGGTGGATGGGTGGTTGATCCCCTTCTGGAGGCTCATCCATGAAGGCTATTTCTTGATGCAGAAATATCCGACAGAGAGCTTAGAGTATCAAACACTATGCGGATGCCTGACGCCCGCTCGCATCAAGGATGTTCTGGCAGATAAGGGCGAGCGGGTTCTGAAGGCAGCTTTGGCGTTGCCTTTGCCACCGGACGACGGAGATGACTTTCCAGAAAATCGGAGACCGGTCGTTCGGAGACTCTTATACACTAGGTCGCTCGACGAATTCAAAGAAGCGTTCGTTGGTATTGTTGAAGGTTGGTCTCGCCCCAACTAAAGGAATCGAGTTAATGGGGGGTTTTACGCATAACAGCGCATCATGAATTTTGCGCGAGGTTTTGTACTTGTTTCGGTCCGTTTACTCCGAATCGCCTGGCCTTTCGCGAGAGCCAGAGTCTCCCCGAGGGTTCGGAAGGCGTATTCATTGATCTGGACGAAATGAGGCCGCCGACACCTTCTCAATTTGTGACACGCAGAACAGATCCGCTAGCATTCCCGTTTGCTGGGTTAGAAATCCTCAGGTTGCCCCTCGATTGCGGCAATCCGTACTACTATCGACATGACCTGGAAAGCTTCATGTATATCCTCCATTGGTATGCCGTCCGTGGGCGTTTCAGCCAGAAAAAGAACAGAATGATCTTGCAACCAGTCGCCTACCCCAACTGGTCATCCCCCGCTTGGAATTTCACAGACAAAGAGGTTGCCCATAGTCGCTTCCGGGCGCTGATCGATGATAGACTGGAATTCCTTCTCTCCCTCGGCAGCCACCACCTCAATGTTACTCCTGATTTTGAAGGGCTGGCGTGGTTGATTTCACTCTGGAGGCTTGTGAGGTCGGCACACTTGCTTTCCAGTATTGCCCCGGGCAAAGCTGAGCCCAGAACACTCAAAGGCCGACTCACTTATGAACTGTTCATCAGCGCTCTCCGACCAGTCGAGCCCGCTCCAGCAAACTAGACGCTGGTAGTTGTATTTTCTCCCACCCCTGTATTTCCATCACTTGTTTCATCACAAATCTCTCGTTTCTGCGCGCCCGCGATAGATATCAAACACATACTGAATCTGCCAAGACGTTCTTACATTATGCATACCAATCTGACCAACACTACTGTCATTACGGAACGTTTCGAAAACAGAGCTGATTTTGAATAGTTTGGGAGATTGGAACTGCAAATCCCGCTCCTCGGAACCCGCGGGCCCAAATCTCACCACTGAGGAGTGTCCAGGGGCCTCGCACATCTTCTGGGAACCAGGGGCATGTCCCGGCGCGACGTGTAAGTCTGACACTCCGGTGCAGCGCGGTTCTTTGAATCAAAAATTGTGCCATGTCAGCACGCCCGTATATATATATATGGGCCGCGCTGGCTCGCGAGGGGAATCATCGGACTTTCTCGCGCGGTGGAGGGCCTGGATACGGCGTGAGCGGCGGCGCACCGCGACGCATGTTCGTGGGCCGTGGGTGAGCTGGTGGCATCGCTGATTCCGGATATAGATGATGATCAATAATATGCTCCCAGGCAAGAAAAGGTTTTTGCCGCAGCGTCATGCAGATATCGATGGGACCGCAGAAGGACCCGGAAAGCTGGGCGGATGGGCGCGAGAGAGCAACTACTATAAATGGAATGAATAGTAGCGAGGGCTCCAGTGACAGCAGTTAGCAAATAAGAGCTGGTGGCGAAAACCTGCCATTGTGTCAGACATCAGATATCGATAATAGAGCATTCAAGAGCCTTGGTGTGGGAGAAGGTGGCGGTCCGGGTCGTGGAAGAAGGCGAGGGTCGTGCAGACTCCGCTTGCGGTTTCCGTAGACCACATGCACCCAGCCTGTTATCCAGCGACAACAAGGGTACAGCTCAACGGAAAGTGGGATGCACAGCAGCCCAGAATGCAGGGATCCCTAACGTCTGAGATAAGACGGCTGGGCGGAAGTGCTACCAGAGGTTGAAGTAATGGACATACAATCCCTAGGGTTATTTCGTCCTCAGCGAGGCGCCGGCTCGACCCGGGTGAGGTCACCTCTTTCCAGAAACCCGCAGATCTGCAAGTCTGACATGCAAAGAAGCAAAGAGACGCGGAATGATCCCATATCTGCACAATCGGACCGACGGTGTGAGATAGCAGATGATTCCTTCATCTTGGCATCCCCTACAAAGCGCTTATGGCAGAACGGTACCACTAGTACTAGTACTGAGAGCGAGTCTGGCACTTTGGGATGCAAAAAAAACTCCGCCTTGGAGGCGACCGCGCACGCTGCGGTACCTAATCGCGTTACCGCACACGATAAGCCGCATGAACCCGCGGCGCGAAAGCATTTACCAGAGCACCGGCACGAGCCCATTGCGCATTGATCGCACACTTGGGAATGCCTGCACCATTCAGATGCCCTTGACGAAATGTAATGTGAGTGCGGATATGAATATGAATATGAATATGAATGTGCCCTCACTGCGGCACCGCAGGCGCAGGATAGGACATTACTCATGCGCCCGGCTGATCGCACAGAGTACCTGATACGCGTCAGAGCTCGAGTTAACCGAACGCACAGTGCGCAAATCAAGTGCACTGTTTTAGGATCCCCATTCGCATGGCTGCAGGCTAGCTGCCTAGGCGTATCTAACACTAGTTCACTAGTACAGCCACGCCGGGTGAAGAATAGCCGTATGGCAACGAGGCGTGCACATGGGCTCTCCAGAAGAGCCATCTAGGATCGCTACAATAAGCATACGTAAGAGCCAAATCGCATAAATTGAATTATCAGCCAGCGCCGCGCGTGCTGCAATACTTCCGCCGTGACGTGTACATCAACCGCCGGCGAGCGTCCACGAGCTCCAGCGGTCTCGCCCCATGGCCATAGATTTCGGTTAAAAATAAGCCCCGGGATTGTCAGCAGCATATACTGGCCCCGAACCACTAAGACGGAGTTATTTATAGCATGTGCTTGGGAGGGCGTCCACGGCGTTGAATTGGAGGTTGGATTTGGGCGTAGCGGGTGTAGGTGCTAGAGGTCACCCCTCCAGGTCTAATCCCAACCAGTCTGAATTGACGGCAAGAGTCGCGCCATCAGCAGAAGAAAGCTAGTGATAAAACCAGCATATGCCTTTACTGACTATAAATCACAAGACCAGACTATAGAACATGATGATGTTACTGTCGACCTGGCGGAACCACCATATGAGACTGAGCCCTCAGCCCATTGTCGCACTTTCGAGAAGCAGGTGTCGGGAAACGATTAGACTGTTCACCTGTGATCCATCTGACGATCTGCGAGACGAAGATACCAGACTAGCTATAGAGTATCTTGACTATGTTACTGAGATGAAGTATTTAGAAGAAGTTGAAGTTGAAGTGAGGTTTCAAGCACGGAAACTGTGGCGTGTGATTAGTTGGCGAGAACAAATACCGTGAGCATTATTATGTAATGAAGCAAGCTGGACGAAATTATTATCAATGCGGCTCCTAACGCGGGGGACACAGGTGACACGATCATGGCGTACGGTCGGGCAACCGCTTATTATCCGAGACCCCCGCCAGACATGTTGATTCCGCAGGGAGGAGGCGGTGCGTTGAGGGGAGTCTGGGGGCCAGTGTCTCGGCTTGAAGCACACGTCAGTCCTTCGAAGAAGAGGCCTCGGCTCGGCGAGCAGCCCCTGTTTGACCTCACTAAACCCCGTGTGCGCTGGAATCGAGAAGCAGTTCAAAGAGCCTACGATCGCAGGCAGGAGTAGCTGTACTGGTTAGCATCATATCCGATCCAGCCTGATAGGCCGGGGTGAGGGGGAGAATGCTTCTGCTGCCTACCGGCCGGTGACAATCATCACGGCGATAGTGATAGATGCAGTTGGACCCACGTACTAAATAGGGGTTCTCCCTTGGGTAGGATCTGTATCGTTCTCAGAATAAATGCTGCTTCATAATGTATTAGCGGTGCACATGCTTATATATACACCTGGACGCGGAGGCCATTTCCTGTGGATCCTATTCCTGGCCGTGACGAAAATAAGCACACGTCGGCTGTGCGACGCGATGCGCTAATGGTGTGATCTGTATTGCACGCCGACATCCACATGGAACCCCCAACTTTGAGCTTCAAGCAAGAAGCAAGCAGAGACGCCGAGGACACACCTGGACGAGCCCCGACTCGGAGCAGGAAGGCAAAAGCATGTCAAGGACACTAGTACAGCTCCGCCACCGGACTCTTGCAGCTAGCACTAGCCAACAACCTTTGGATGCACTAGCGGCACAGTTAAAAATAGCGATCCCGGAATAGCACCCTGCATGGTATCCATCTGCCTATCTGCAGGCTTTTGCTTTGTTCGATTGGCCGATGATCTATTATTATCACTTTTGTGTGATGATAGAGATGAAAGCTGAAATTATAACTCGAAAGGGAAGGGCAGAGGGCAGAGGGTGAGAGCGAAGAGAAGGAGAGGAGTCCGGGGGTCGTTCGATGAATATTTCTCGGGCGATAGCGAGTCTTCTTTTGGATAATGCTGCCAGCGGGTTCTTTGCAGGTGCTTTGGCTGCTATTTGTATGGAACACGAACGTCACTTGGATCATTGTCAATGTCAGATCCTCGACTCAGCATCATCGCGCGTTGACGGAACGACACAGGATGCTCGCGGTCCATCCGACTTTTCGCACGTCAAGACGCTCAACAATGACCGCTGAACGTTGAACAAATGAAGCGAACGTTCGTAATTGGGCCCGAATCTATCGACATCTATTCTTGCACCGTAGCCGTTTCCCACTTCCCGAATCCATATCTACGGCCGCCCTGGAACAATGATGCAGGCGTGTTGGTGATATCCATCTCCCCCGCTGGCACTGTGCATGACTCGGATGCACTGTATTCAGCGAGGTCCCATGGTGCACTAGTGGGGTCTCAGCAGCCTGGCCCAAGCACGTACCCGAACACCGCACAAGGATACACATCACACCAAGTGTATAAATAGCGCACCAACTCGCGAGCCGAGCAGTAAGTGCTACTAGTACAGGCGAGTAAGCTGCTATTACGCTGAGCGGAAGAAGGTGAAGAGAAAAGGCAATTAGAATACAATTAATACCGTGCGGGCGCTAGTGGGCGCTTATCCCGATGACGTGTTAATCTATCAGATCATCGACTTGCTTAATTCTAGTGCCCAATTAGCCTGTGACTGGCCCCCGTCTCCACGACCCGGCCCCGTCCACACCGGGGTACCGCGGTTCAAACGTTTGTGACTCAACGCGCAGCCTGGGGTATGAGTAGTGGCGCGGATCTAAGACGACCGATACAGCACTGATATCGATATGTGATGGCATCGCTGTGTTTATTTGAATGGGCCAGCATGCACATATGATCGCAGCGAATGGGGCGAAAGGGAGAGAGGGTGGCAGAGTTGATATATATAGACCCCTACGAGTCATGGGGCGATTGAATTAGTACATTATACTATTAGGATTAGAAGTACACCAGAGCGGAAGTGCTGTTGGGATCATGTCCTTTCATTTCCGGGGAGGCCACGGTGCAGTCTCGTTGTCACATATGGTCAATGATATCGCATTTCATCAAGTGATCCCATCGTCCATACCTTGACTTAGAGATAGCAGTCATATAGAATCATAAAAGTAGTGCATCAAAAGTACCGAGATAATGAAATTGACCGTGAAGAAACATGAGTGGTGGTATAGGCAGTATGTATGTACAGCGCGCCACATGTCCGCGTGGGGGGTATACACAGCGCAAGCAGTGATGAGATGGGATAAGATAATAAAGAGAGTGAGAGTGGGGCAAAGCCCGGCGCGGGTCTATATATCGCGCAGATACATATGGAACAAGTCGTGTCATGAACCTGCATAAACCTATCAGCGTCGCTCAACGCAAGCGGGGAAACGGCGAAACACACCTGATAGATACACCCATGCGCTCGTCTATTCAAAGCATGAAAAGCAACATCACCCCGCTAGAATCACTTGTGCCGGCTGATCTTCTCCACGCCTGCCCCGCGCGCAGTGCGTCTGCGTTGCTCCTCCCGTGCCTGCTCCTGCTCCTCGTCGCCCTCCGAGTCCGAATCCTCCGAGTTGGAATCCTCAGACTCAGTCCCGGATGAGCTCTCACTGCTGCTCTTTGGTGACACGGGTGACATGGGGGTGGGCGGAGGTGGGGCGGTGGCGGCATTAGCACTGGCGCTGCTCGAGGAGCTCGGTCGGTGATGATGATGATGCCGGTGGTGGTGCATGGGAATGGTAACTGCGCTAAGGATGTGTTCTTCCTCTCCGTGGGGTGTTGATGTGATGGTTGCTGCGGACGTTGTCGAGGGACTATGTGTGAGCGGGGGTGGGACAGGTTTCTCGTCCGCTGTGGGGGTAGCGGGTGCTTCCGCCGCCTGTTTCTCGCGTTCCTGCTGTTCTTTGCGCTCCTTCTCGCGCATCTCTCTACGACGTCTAACCCAGCCCATACCACTGCCATCGTCGTCCTCTGCATCTGCGTCAAGTGTGCGTACAGCGGAGCCAGGCTCCACACTGCCCACCACGACGCCACCACTACTCTGCAGACGGCCCCAGACGGCGCCGCCGCTGCGGACACTGCCCATACCGCCGTAGCCCCATTCGACAAACTCGGGGTCTGCCTCGTCGCGGGCATTGGCAAAGGGGTTCGCACCAACAGAGTTTGGACGACGTGCGCCATATACCCGGCCATTAAGCATGAGGGTGCCCTTGCGGGAGGGAGCAGTGGTGGGGCGAACGGGTGGGGGCGGAAGTTTGGCTGCGTTTTTAAAGGACTGTGTAGACTGTGTGCGTGCTAGGGGTGAACCGATGGTTGCAGTAGGTTGGCGGGTCTTGCCTGCGGTTGCAGATGTCCAACGGGTGAGGGGCGCCCATGGTGAAGAGGAAGAAGAGGCGTCCTGCTGTTCGAGTGTTGTGTTGGAGGAGGTGCGGTAGAGGTGCTCTTGGGTGAGTGTGTGTGTGGAACTGAGGGAGGAGGACGAAGAAGAAAGCCTTTTAAAGGGACGGAGCCATGAATGTCTTGGCTTGTGGAAACTGGTTGGTGCGGTGGAGGGGGGAATGGAATGGTCCTCGCTCTGAGTGGGAGTGGTGGCTGCGGAAGAGGAGCATGATGGGGAAAGGTCCGGTGGAAAAGAACCAGAGGAAGAGATGAGGCTAGCACTGTCGTTGTCGATATCGAGGGGTGTTTCGTCGCCGTCATCAGCGATGAGGACTGCCCTTCTAGGATCTGGAAGGGGAGCGAAACGAATACGAGTAGGCATTCTTTGTTTTAGGACGCTGGAGTCGGAGTCGACTGCAGTGGATGATGATGATGAGGAAGAAGAAGAGGAGGAGGGCATCGTTGAGAAGAGTTTTCCATCATTTTGTCCGTGGTTATGAACCATTCTCAGTCCGATCGCCAACGTTAACACGCTCTCTGGGGTCCTACCTTGATCTCAGATTCACCTCCTCGGAACTCTCCGTCTTCAGATTCATTTCCCGATTGTCCGAGCGCCGGCGCCGGCTCCTCCGTGGCCGCAGCAGGGTCGGCCCCTACCTCCCACACACAGCGTCTACCTGCATCCTCTCTCCCGCCCCCCATTTCCCACAACACCCACGCACGTGTCCTCCTCCAACGTAACAGCCCACAACGCCGCTCATCGTCCCCCTTCCATGTTCTATTCGCAACTCCCCCTTCCCTGCCCATACACCACAGCCACCGAGCACCCCAGTTTCTTTCGTTCCCATTGTCACTTTGTCCTCCCGGCCGGGAACAAACACCATCGTCCCTGGTTACCCGCTCTCCTTCTCATTTATTATTTTTTTATTGCTGATCCATCGCCTGAAAGCCTTTGATCCCCGCCTGTGGAGGAGAGGAGGGATTTGACTACCACGTAGCACTTATTATACGGCTATCGGTCAACCAAGCCGTCCGCGGTCGAATATTGATGGCTTTACACATACCATGTACATACATCGCTTCCAATGGACCCGCTTAATGCCCATCCCACGCGCGACACGCCGGAAATCTCTATGTGGCGCGTTTGTGCATCTCTGCTGCAATCATGATGACTTGTCGTGCCGGTGTACGCTTACGCATGGTTAGCATCAGTGTTACAAACCGCCGTGGGGTCTACGTGGCCTGACTGACTCATGCCCGCCGCGGGGCCGCTTCAGTATTATGCAGGCGGTGCGGCAATCATCCGTATACGATCCAATTACGCCGCATCACAATCATACGAGTTCAAAATAATGTTATTGACAACAGCCATATCATATCACATTTGCACACAAGTATACGATATTTATTGTATGAGAGATGAAACCCAGGCCCCGGTGACAACTCGCCAAGCCACCCGCCCATTTTATTCTACACATACAGACATCACGCCGAGCTCACACAAGTTTAAACCATCAATACCAGCGCCTCACCCTGCCTCGTACGGCGTGCCGGTGACATCCCTTGGACCTTGGAGCTGGAGCCATCAAACGCTATCCCCATCGCACCCTGACACTGGAGCACGAAGGGTCGCGGACATCCTGAGGCCATCACACCCAGGTCCAACAAGGGGCGGGGAGAAGACTATCCACAGCACATGTGCACGACAGCGCAGAAGACACCGGCGTGCGGTGCGAACGCAGGCGGACAGGGGAGTGGGGAAGGAAGACGAAGACGAAGGGGGGGCAAGGAAGCGCGGGGAAGCAGGGGGCGGGTTGGAGTAGGGCGGCGTCGAGGGACGGCGCAATTTTGGCTTTACCTTTAGCATTTAGAGCTGGAGCACATCGCCCGCGCTATCCCCACGTCATCCTGTTGCGATGGTCGCGTGTGGCTCGCATAGCTCGGAGGGGGGTTCGGGGGCGGCATATACTGTGAGCCGGCGTGAGTGTGATCATGATCATGATTGTGATACCAGTGGGTTATTAATACGCCCAACTCTGATATGCCAGCCCACTGATTAATTAAATCACCCAATACTTGAACACTCGCCAATTGTATTCACTTGTTCCACAGCAGCAGAGAGACACTTGGGGGCCACGCCAAGCCCCACGCGCCTACCTGGCTGCACAAAGCAGAAAAACAAGGCGGAGACAAGGCAGATGATTCCAGATAGCAGGGTAGGGCACGAAAAAACGACCCCCCCCAAAAAAAAAACCCATGCCGTTCTTTGTGCTTTGTCTCGAAGGCCGATTGTGATTATACAGAGATAGCTTCCGGGATGACTACCATGTTATCTAGCCCCATCCGTCGTACCGGCCCAGGCCTGGTCTGATGCTGACATTGGTATCTGATACTGATGTATAAGCAACACTGATGGGTCCCACGGCGGCGGAGGCGAAGGGGCAGCCCGGCGGGCGTCCCGATACGCGCGCATCGAAGGGGGCACAGGGGGGAAGGGGGGCACGGAGAAGCGGAGAGGGTAGGGCCACATTAAGTAGGATCCGGGAAGGGCGACGTCAAATAGGATCCTGGGAGGGGGCGTGGGGTGTGACGTGGGGTGGAGAAGATGCGGAAGCAACCTGGGGAAGAAGCAGGATCAGCAGGCAGAAGTTGGCCGGATCCAATTCACGTTGGCCAAAATACCACAACCCGGGGCGAACAGAGAGCTGGGTATCAAGCGCGTATTAGTTTATACAGTGGCGCTCGAAAGTATTGCATATGGAGCCCGGAGATACGATCTCAAATATTTGGAT
>QGOG01008190.1:0-11548 GCA_003313185.1 Collybia sp. MG36
GTGGGTTGCCACATCCTCGAGAGCGTCCTCGTAGCCCTGGTCTAACCCAGCCTTGTACATACCGCTGGTTTTGCAGCCTTCCTCATGGCCAACTTCGTAGCCGATGTTATATGCTTCCCGGGCTAGAAGGTGCAGATCCATGGGATCCAGCCTTGTCAGCAGGGATCTGACCCAAGGCTCCATGTCTGGGTCATCCAATCTGAGGGCTGGAACCTCTGGCAGCAGGGCTGGTGGCTCTGGTATTGCCGAGTGCTTCTTTTTTGGCTTCTGCTTGTTACCAGGCCCGGGCATGTTTGACGTGACAATGACGTGAGAAGCTGATGGCGGGATTATGTGAGGGTCGGGTCGACAAGTGGGTGGGCACAGGGGTGAGATTTAGCAGTGCGGGGAAACAAGACGACACGGGACTGGGGAAGGAAAAGCACGGAAACACAGGTGGACACGATAGACACAATAGGCACAATGAGCACGAGACACGATAAGCATGAAATGACACGGGGTTGACACGGGTAACAAAAAAGCACGGGGTTGACACTGGTGAATGAGACAATGCGGGTGTGGTCTGGTGGGTCGGTGGAATGCTCTGAGGTAAAAAAAACCTAAACAAGGTGAGCTGTGAAAGCGCGAGAAAAAAGTCTCGAGCGCAGCGTATTAAAGGTCGAATCACGCTCTCATCACCAGATGGAGACGGGGGATCTCCTGGGGCGCTCTCCGAGCGGAATCACGCGAGGAGGCGCGGATGCAGCAAATGGCAATGTCTAAGTTGCACGAATGGTACTGCACACGTCGCCTACACTAGTCTAGGATGGTCCGGTCACGTGACCATCTGGAGTAGGTGCCTTCGGCACCCTACTCCACCGTATCTCATACGCCCTGTGCCTGCCCATCAGAATTCCTCACAATCCGCAAATCAAATACACGTCGGGTGCACGGAGATATCAGACGCCAAGGGTGCAATATGAGCGGGCTCCAGCTGAGGCTTTGGGAAATTTAGCGGACACGTTGGACGACTGGACAGTGAACAACAGGCGACGAAGGGGTGATAGGGCGATGCACCAGGGCGGAAACGACATACCCGCTCCCTGCATATGGGCAAGTTCTATAAGGCAGGTTGATTCTCCGCGCCTCGATGTCCACAGAGTGGCTCATCATGACAGGGTCCACCATATTTCATTGGTTGATTGTGGACCTCCGGTTAGGTCCAAGACACGCCTGAGTATATGACGAGATCGCGGAGAATTTCAGCTCCTTGAAGTCCGCCCGCCAGCCCATTCGGACGACCCTGCTTCAGTATCACCCCCAAGCAACTAGCCCCGGTGATGTTTACCAAGTTCACACTATCGTGCTCCCCTTCGTCAGCAATGATGTGTCTTCGCTTCTGCGCCCGCGAGCAGAGCTTATGCATGTGTGTCTGCAACCAACGTTATGTGCGTATCCACCCTGCTTACCGAATACCATCATATCTCAACACTAATTGCGCCCGCTCATCAGCTACTGCTGTTGCGTCCCAACACCTTGGCACAGGGCCCCAGTCCTGCGTTCTTTATGGCGTACGAAGTAAACCCGCACCACATCGCGGTCCCCAGACGCTGCTCGATATGCAATCATTTTTGGCCAGCGCTACGCTACAAGAAGCGGCAAAGGATCCAATCTTTTATGCAATGTCCGTTTACGCTCGGGCCGGCCGCGCGAGCGCCCGATCGACATTCGACAATTCACATGTTGGGTGGGAGATCTCACGCACGGAGCACGCGCTCCAGCTAGGACCTCGGGCGGGTTGGACGTGTAGATGGTGAAGGCCAGGCGACAAAGGGTGGTGCTTCACCAAAGGAACGATGGCACGCCAGACCGGAAATAGCACACTCGCTCCCAGCACGTAAACGAGTTCCACAGCATAACAGGTTTGGTCTCCCACTGTGAGGTGTTTGCAACGGGGCTCATCGCACACAGCAGGATCCACCATGTCATATCGCCGGTTAGTTCCGGTGTGTACACTTACAGAGGTAGGACCAACGGCGATATGCACAAATTCTGGGATGGGATAGTCAAATAGCCCGCGTGGGTAACGCTCCACCCCCTTGGCTGTATGCTATCTCCTCCAGCCGAGGTGCATGATGAAGAAGAGCGGACCCTCGTGGAAACTATGAGATGAACCCAGCCTCGTGCTTCCGAAGGGAGCGTTGAATAATGCGCTGCAGGCCCCACATGAGTACCACGCCCAGGGAATACACCATTGTACAATCCATCGCTGCCATCCACGCCCACCGCAATCTCCTCGCCCCCGCGACGCGCCTCCGCTCGGAATCCTCTCTCAAATCCTCATGTAATATGCATGGATCGAAGGGTACCAACTCAGGTCGGCGGGTTGGAATTGCCTGTCCGGGGCTGTGGTCGCAAATGAACGTTCACCACTGCCCCTCGGAGGCGTGTATGGCGACCATCATCGGTGGTTCTTGCATCTTCCTCGTTATCCCAAAGAAGGAAATCGTGCCCGCTGGAACAAGAGACCTGATTGCCAATCTTTATAGACCCACGTCGCCCATCCGATAGCACTACAATACCAGCACCTCGGCCCATCGGGCGAAATTACTCGGATATGGCTTTTACTTGATGGTGGTACAATTTACAAAATACTATCAAAACTCACAGTTTCAGGCATTCTTGACCTCCGCCCAGTATGACACATCGATTTTGAAGTTGTGAGAGTCGTTCCAGGCGAATTCCAGCACCGGTGGAGCGGGTTCTAGCTTGAGAGGTCACAGGAAGATATACGTTGGAGCATCTGAGTGTTGATCATAATCGACCAGTGCACTCACTCTGAGGTGTCAACATCTTCTCAGGCATCAAACGTTGGGCGTGGGTCCCGGGCACTAGTGTTTACGAATTCCCACGAATGTGTTCAGATCAACCGTAGCTTTGGATGGCGCCTACCTTCTGGTCCCCCCAAGTATCTATTCCAACTGTCTTCCAATCGGAGTTGTATATTTGCGAAAGGCGCCAACCTCATGGATAAACGCCCTCTGAACAGCTTGAAGTGATGCCTCAGCGGCTCACGTCGCTCGCAGTATACAAGTCTCGCCAGAACGAATCTTCCGAGCTATTTTGGTTGCTGCGGGCGCGAATCACGAGAACAATTCAAAATGACAATCGGGATCAGATAGTTATAGCGCTGCTTCCCTGTTGCAGCAGACGGATGAAGTCAAGAGCCGACCTGCCTTGGTGGGAAGATGAACGGCCACTGGCCGGCAGGATGCACGTTCTTCCGACCGTGGACGTGAGCGGAGCAGAATTACCTTCATTCTCCGTCTTGTGCACGAAATAGATCCTGCATGTTGATAGCCTAACAAGACTACACACGCTGATCTATAAAACGATATCTGTGAGTAGTGATTTGTATCCAACGGACATCCAACTGCTCAACATCGTACATTTCTGCAACTGTAAGGAACTTACCATCCCAGACGACTCAAACGACATGTGACTGAATGCCTGTCAATGTAGACAATGTCTGCTGCTGTTCGCCATTATGTAGCTGGAACACTAAATGCCAGCGGAGAGACGTTCGAAGCCAGATTTGACGTGATGGGTATTCGCTACAAGTATACCGGGGCCGTGCCCAAGGACATAAAGTTGGATTTCAGGAATATCCAGGTCATGTCGACGTACTCCACTGTCGGAGACATGGTCGGGAGGCCTGGTTACAGCGCAAGAGTCGGAATTGGTGGTGTTGCCATCTCCCTTGGCTCCGGCATTATATTGGCTAGTGCGTTGGAGATTTCAGCACCCTCGGTCGCATTCACAGGGACCGGATTCTGGTCCAACCGAGCGAATTAGTGATGGAGGTGGGCATTGTCATTTTCCTGCTGCGACATTATATATAACATCAGTCAGTCGTCAAGTCAGCAAAGAAGCTGGGATGAGACATGAGTTTGATTCTATGCCATTGTCAGACCCGAATACCATCTTGCACGTTTGATATCCGTTGCGCGACGGCTTTCTCGGAAATCTATCCTCTGACGGTGATTGAAGTCGTGATTCGGGAAATTTGAAATTTGAAGGCCCTTCCCCGTTTGATGACGAAGATTTGAATCTGCCGTGGGGTTACCAAACAATTGCACGCCACCGAATCTTCCAAAGCGCTTCGAGCATCAATCCCCACCACACAAATACGAGGCAACCGATTCAGAAGGACGAGCGTGTGCGTCAAAAGAGGATCAACCGGTCCGCCCCGCATCTCATCACCACCACACACCTCGTCTACATGAGTGGGGAAATGCTAATTCTAGTGGAGCACAGGGGCAGATTTCCGGCGCATGTTGATTCCATCTCGACGCGCATGGGACCTAGAGCATGGACGCGCACCAAGGGCCGAGTGTACGGTTTGCATTCATTTCCTTGTGGCTCCTTTTGCTTATCGGTGTTGGAACATTGATGGATTGTCATGGCACGTGCTATTTGTTCTCATTTCCAGGCTGGGAGTGAGGACATTGGGTGGGGTTCTTACTGGATGGATCGTATTGGTACGTGCTCGTATGGTTTTTAATTTGCATACTCCGAGAGCGGAGGGCAGTCGCCATATTTACATGAGCATGGGCTCCACCGGATCCATTCAGGCCCAAGAACTCCACAGGCGGTGTCTCTCGCTGCTCAGAATCCCGTGTACACAATATAACGCCCTCTGCTAACCCGCCCAAGGCGTTGCTACGTATTGCACCCAACGAGTGGAATGAGTAGGTGAATAGATGGGTGATGGGCAGAACATGGCCAATAGCTATCGCTGAGTGGTGAGTGCGTGTGTGCACTTGGGTTGAGCATAGAGCGTAGGCACTGGTGATATCTGCGCCGGCGCCTCGAGCTCAAGGCTGTGGTGAACCGTTGCATAACGCATCATCATCTGCGAATACAACAAGCTTTGAAGGGCACGGCACGGGGTCCCGGGGGGTTGAGTGGGGCAACCAGCAACGGAGTTCTGAGCGCGAGACTGGAGACGAGTCCGCATAGGGTGCCCTGGGCTCACCGGAGCATGGAAGGTGTCGCGCAAATTGGCAGAGAAAATGGATCAAGAGCGGATTCGCACTTCCATGCAAAATCACAGGGCTGATCCAGGAGGGCGAAAAATGTAGCGGCATGGACTGCAGGCAGTGTCCCAGTTTTCTGCAATAGGAAACCTCGACAAGCAACGTCACGGTCGGTCTATCGATCCTATAATGATAGTTTCTCGGCGGATTGCCCTGTCTTCCAAGTCCGATGATTCTGACCGACCTCGAATTTCATGTGCAGCATGGGCATGCGCAAACTGCTCTACGCTGAGTTCAGTTGTTGATCTTGATTCTTATGGCGTTACCAGACAATTCCACGCCACCTTCCCAACGGCTTCCTGTCTCAACTTTCGCCTTCCGCCTAATGTTTGATCTTGTGGCGTTACCAAACAATTTCACGCCACCTCTTCCTTCTGTCACCCCCATTTCCTTTGCACATATACTAATAAGTCTTGTAAACCTGGGTCCAATGCCAGCAGACCAGAGCACATTCTTGGTGCTCCCGATGATCGCGTGTCTTGCCGTACTAAAGATCACTATCATCTCCTCTGGAAATCCCTCGCTCTGCCGATGTCACTCCTCCTCGAGACTAGGAGTCGAGAAGTGCATAGCATCCAAGGAGAGGCCGAAGCCCGAACCGGCGCATTCATGATAGTACGACCACAGAAATAGGATGAGAACAACGAGTCGAATTGAGGCGGTGGTTACAGAACAACAGATATTTGCGTGTCGACATCGCCTCTGATCCAGGCCCGGGGACGCAGAAACACGAGAATCCGTGTATATCGAGTATACTACGCCGTTCAAACGTGTGGGGGGCTAAACTACTGATTACGGCAATGAAGACACTCTCAGACTACGTTACATAATGACGGAGGTGACCGGTCGCTTTCATCATTGCAGGATCTGTATCATCGTTCAAACGGATTGAGGAACTCCGAAGAACTTTGTAGCGGGACCGCCCTACTTGCCCCCCTTTCCAATTCCAAATTTTTTGAGCTCCCGGTTTGTTACTTCTCGAAAATTTCAACGATTGCTAGTGCTAATGCACTTTATTTAGAGCCATCCGTCTCGGTCTGGGCGACTTCGAAAGCATTTTGAGGCCCCTCCGATCCCCCATCCGCCGGGGCATTTTGGCTGGCTGTGTATATCAAAACAAGGACCCGGTGATTGCTGAACACTAACAGTGTGTGATTCCTAGTGACCACTCCTTGTTGAAACCTCGCGGCTGTACCACAATACGTTCTCTGAGTCATTCTTATCAACCGCGCCGACTCGGATCATCGATGACAGGTGTAGACACTGATGGTCCCCTGGGGCCGGTATTTTAGGATGCCGACCCACCGTCAAACTTATTCTTCACCTCCCCCCCTTCCCCCACGATGACCTTCACACTCTCAGATGGAGCTATCTTAGGGGGCGTCGTCGAAGGCGTATTCTATGGTAATAATTTCAACATCCACTATCGAGTAATAATCAACTTCTACTTAGGTGCATACATTGTTCTCTTTGTCCTATACCTGGTTCTTTGGCACCGTGATGGCCGTGCAGTCGGCGGACCGCTGACTCTTGCCCACATCCTACTTTTCGTCCTCTGCACGCTGTTCTTCTGTTTGGATATCTCAGGGCACTATCTCGCTGTCGTGCGTTGCCTCTCAATCCGTGATCTCTAGGCCTCCTCAACATGATATCCAGGTACCGGATGCGATGGACTATGGCGCGGCTAAAAAAACTAGCGTAGGCTCCAATATAACCTTCTACGCCATCGATTACTTGGCTCAAATGATTCTGGTGAGTGCTACATAAAGACGCGCCCCACCCACAGCCATTGCTCACCAGGCTGTGGTAGCTTTACCGCTGTTGGATTGTCTGGCATAAGAAATGGATAGTTGTTGCCTTTCCAGGGTTTCTTATGCATGTTTCACTGGGTGAAGTCAGTGAAGATTCAAGAGTTCCATGATCGCTGACCCCCGGCACTTCAGGTATAGGACTTGCGTGGGATTTTGATTTTATTGCACCTCATCCAGTCCTAATGGCTAAATTCATGCTTGTGGCGCTCTCAACCTCGCTCAGCGTTAATGCCCTCACCACATCTCTGATTGTGATCAGGATCTTCTCAATCTCGCGGAAAATGTACCCTGGCTCGAGTTCCGATTTGCATCGGTCTTTCCACCTCGTCACCGCTATGCTGATTGAATCTGGGCTCCTCATCTTTGTTTTACAAGCCATTCACATGGTTCTATTCTCCATTTCCATCCCAGGGCAGCCTGTCGCACAGGGAGCATTTGCTTTTGTTGAAGGCCCAATCACTCAGATTTATGTATGTGGCTGAATCCTGGCAGTGAATGAAACGTTGATTCGGGTTGTGCAGGGAATTGCTCCGACGCTCCTTAATATCCGAGTTATCATGGGTTCCGCCTCCACGCCAAAGGTCAGCTCCTTGGGATTTGCCCACTCGGGGGGCGCTGTCATTCGGACCAACACAAGTGTGACAACAGCCGGCGTCCACACCCACTCTATCAATATTGAACGTGGCGATGACCCAGACAACACGAGAGCCGCTGAGAATGCGGTGTAGGAAGAAATACATGTCTCCCCTAAGCTCGGTATGGACATGGCTTGTCTAGCTATTTTGAGCGTATACCATCCTGCATTCTCGCTTTTAACCATGCGCTGAGCCACCCGACGAGTATCATATGGAAAAATAGAGTATGTGCGTGCACAAGGACCTCGGAGTGAGAATTTGCATGTCTACTGTCTATATCCTGACACATCACACATCAAGAGGCCGGTCACGGATTTGGATGACGAGCACCAGACATTACCTATACGAGTCGCCAATGGTCCGCCGCCACATCCAATTACACCCATCAGCTTCACGAAATATAGCCTGAGAGGGATATTTGCCAGTCGCGTTTGGCGCCCGATCTGCCTCGCGGCGCCTAGCTACCTCCAGGCATTTTTTCTAACTGTCTTCGTGAACGTGGACGAGGCGGAACCATCCTCGTGCTCCATCCCGTAAATCCATTTGTCAATGACAGCCGGGTTATCTACAAAACGACATCTGCGAGCAGCCATTCGTATCATCGACAGACACCCAGCCGCTCAAAAGCAATTACCTCCAACTGTGAGTGAAAATGATCAACTCAGTGAACATGAGCAGAACGGAATCATCCTCACGATCCACCTTACTACGTGTGAAAATAGAGCTTGCATGTCGCCAATGAGACCACACACAATGATCTATGGCAACGTTGTGAGTAGCAATTCGCAGAACTAACAGGCACCCAACTGCCCAACTGCGCATACCTTCGATTGTGAGTGACGGTCGTCGACTCGGACGACCTGACCGATAAGCGCCGAACACCTGTCAATGTAGACAATGGGCGCAGCTATTTGCCATCATATCGCTGGGACACTCAGCGCGGGCCCGGGCAGAGAGACATTCGAAGCCGGATTCGACGTGATACTACCTGCTACAAATAGTCTGGCAGGGCTGCGCTCAAAGCCATATAATTAAACTTTGGCGACATCCGGGTAAAGTTGACGACAGCGACATATCACATAAGCCAGCGACATAAGCGACAACTATCGGTCACGTTAACAGGGATGATTCTGGTCCGGCGGGTGATGGTACTCGGTGCACCGTTATTTTCCTGTCGCGACAAACCTTACACAATCTTGGCCAGTCGTTGGATGTGAAAAGAGTCACGGACCAAGATGAAATCAATACTTGCCAGACTGGCCAGGATGGCGAGCAGGGTATATTGCCTGCACAGTACCACCCCAGCATGTACCTTTATCACATTTCAACTGCATAGATCTTCTGTTTTCTCGACACTCTGACATTCGAATCCAGCACCGCCCAAGGTGAGTTGAACCACAGAGCCGTCCTGGGTTGTGCCTGCCATCGCCGAGGTGCTGCTGCCCACCTATCCGGTATCCCTATATGCCATGGCACCAGGTCGTGTTTCCCTCCGGACACCGCCCGACATAGGAGGGGAGCTGGGAGTAGACGAGTACTTAAGTTGGCCAACGCTCCGCCATGGACAAAGGCTGAGCAGCTCTCCTTAGCCGAAATGGGAGGGGCATTTGAAAGTGGTGCATAGGAGGAAGTGCCACATTACCAAGCTGGGACTCATGGGTATTTACAAACAGCGCAAAGGTACCGGTTTGGCTTCAGAATATTTCCACGTGGCCTGTCAACATTTCAAACCGGATCATGCATGTCATATCCCCTCCTCCTATCTCAAGTTCGGGCATTTACCCGCTGTCTATGTTCTAACACTCCTACCTCCAGATACCTTGTGATCCGGTGAGGAGAATCGCTTTTCAATCTGTGCTAGCTAAATGTTCATGGTGACAAGGGCAGGCTCGATGGATAGCGATACATCTGAGCCAGAAGCGTGGTATGCCACTTTCCAATATTCATCTCCAATCTCACTCTTGTCCGACTGCAGCAGCGCTATCAATGATTTCTGGAAAGGCATATCAGATAGTCGATTTGACCGAATCTGTGAGGCTCCAGCCCCGAAACAATACACCAGTGCGATCATTTCCAGCGTCCAAGCCCTTGACGAGGAAAGGGAAGTCCTTTGGGGTGCCTTGCGCGTCATCCAGCGCCGTTGCTGCAACGAAGAGTACGCCTTGAACGAGATTCTGAAAACCCTCCACAAGTGTCAAGCGATGGCGGAATGCACAATTGGGCGGTCCATCGCCACTATCAACTACCACCGCAATGCCCTGATTCCCATGGCGCGCCTCCCGCCCGAGATCCTTGCTCAGATCCTCGTATTACATGCACAGCCGGTGCCACGGGACCGGAACCCGAATACAGCAGCCATTGTCACCCGTGTGTGCAAGCGGTGGCGGGAGGTTGCGCTGGGCTGTCCGGAGCTATGGTCGTACATCGATTGCAACTCATGCCGTTCCGTGGCGTGGATGGAAAAAATGATTGATCTTTCCCGCGCGGTCCCACTTTCCATTGAACTCGGCGTTCCAAGCGCGACCAAGGTGGCCCTGGTGGTCAAAAACTTGCACCGTTGCAGATCGCTCAGTCTAGATCCATTTATGTCTCACGACCCCTATCCATTCTTCGAAGATTCCAATCAACTGGCCCCTCTGCTTTGGCGTCTGAGGATAGATGGTTCACAGCCTGATGGAAGGTTCGCCTTCCCGCCTGATTTTCTCCGCGGACGGACACCCAACCTGCGTCATATCCGGCTCACAACCAGATCTT
This sequence comes from Collybia sp. MG36, assembly GCA_003313185.1. Classification (NCBI taxonomy): domain Eukaryota; kingdom Fungi; phylum Basidiomycota; class Agaricomycetes; order Agaricales; family Clitocybaceae; genus Collybia; species Collybia sp. MG36. The sequence continues at coordinate 10,279 of QGOG01008190.1, forward strand.
ACGTACCATGGTGCTCCGCGCTCTTTGAGAACCTGGTCACTCTAGAAGTCGATTCAGGAGTCGGGCGCGACGTCCCGGACGTGTCTTCAGTTGAAATGCTGCTTCGTGCTCTCGCAAGGATGCCGACTCTCGAGGTCCTCTCTCTCCATAATTGCTTTCCCCCACCCACCCCCTCAACGATCATATCCACCCATGTTCATCTTCCAAACCTTGAACAATTGCGGGTGACAAGCCCGCTACAGGATTCCACGCGATTTCTCAGGCAGCTCACTGCCAATGCCTCGGTAGTCGTGCATCTGGATACTGAATCCTCCGATATGTCCGTAGCGGATGTCGAAGAGTTCTTTACCATCTTCCCATCTTATCTCTATACGACCCCACCCGTCACTCAGATGCTCCAATTCACCTGGCGAAATGGTAGGCGTAAGGGAGACCGTAGTAAGCTCACAATCAACGCACGAACCGCCCAGCCAGGCACAGCGATCACGAACAGCTTCCACCTCTCCTTTGGGTGGCGCCGGGGTGTGATCCAGTGGCAGAACATAAGCCCTCTGGATCTGACACGGACCTGCTTCGCGGCCCTCGTATCACCCCGACTCTGGTCGTTCCGCATTCTCAGGGGTGATATCAAAGGGTGGGATGTCGAGGTGTGGCGGGAACTTGGGCGGATGGCTCCAGGCTTGCGGCGGCTATCACCTGGGAGGGGAGCGTTGTCTGTGGAGCTGTGCAAGGCTCTACGCCCGCCCGATGGGTCCGATCTTGCGCCAGAAGATTGTTGCCTACCCGCGCTGTCCTATCTTGAGCTCGCGATCCCCTGTGGCTTCCGAATTCCGACGCCAGATGAAGGAAAGCCTTCATTGACAATGTTCCTGGCCCCCTCCTTAGCGGCACGAGCCGCGATTGGCTGCGCGACGCCGGAGCTTGTGTTCCTTGTGCCCGGAGAACACTCTCCTGAGGGCTGGTCAGAGCCATTCAAGCGCGCTGTTCCTGGAATCACTGTTCGGGAAGACTATGGACAGGGAGACCCGGTCATGGTGAGCCCAATGAAAGAGTTCCGCCCATGCTGCTCGTGATTAAGGGAACCAGGCTGATTCTTATCGCTTTCTTTCTTGCATGGAAGAGTGATATCAGTTCATCCCACTGTGATCGAAGCTCTGTGGGTTGTAAGTAACGGTAATGCCCGCACCCGGACCCAGATCGTATCTCATTATACAAATCCCATATTTTTGTCGTTCCTCATTCCTCCAACCCCAAGCGGAGCCGATTCATG
>QGOG01008193.1:0-14664 GCA_003313185.1 Collybia sp. MG36
ACATTAGGCCTTCCCACATACTTCCTCTTCGCCCTGATCACGGCTACCCGCGCAACCAATGACTGGTCAATACCATGCACCTCGGGGGTCTGTTCGTACGGTGAGATTTCATCCACTCAAATTCGCTTGATTACTCATCACGGCCTTCCTGAAGACCTTCCCGCATCTGCGGGACCCTCATCCGGGACGGTCAAGATCGTGGGTGTCTTCTTCCACTGTAATTTCAATTCCACTGAGAATCATTCCCACCTGCAAGTGGGGTTCAGCGAACGCCATCTCCGACATCACACCGGCGGCGGGCTGGCAAATCATCAGCTGCTCCCCCAATGTGACCAACCAGGACATCCGTCTCGTTTGCATGAGCGATGATGCAGCGGCCTCTGGATGCAGCCATCTCGATCAGGGCGCAGGAGCTGAGGGAAAGATCGTTCGCCTGCCAGAATCGGTGGGTCATATTCGAGCATCACTCAGCACTGCTGATGCGTGGCGCAGTGCGGGAAGAGCGCGTTCGCGCGGGTGGCGAGGGCCCAGGACCCCGCTGATCAGTCGATTCCTCCCTCTCTGTCGGCGCGGCTCGTTCGCCGGGATGGACAACCCCCGAGGGTCCGCGGGCTGACCCTCGACACCGATTTCGGAGCCGTGGATGCGTCGAAGTGTGCTGGTGACGACAGTTCCCCCTCCATGTCCGGTTCTGACACACTATTGAAAGGAACGGAAATGTGAATTTCGCCCTCCAGGCGGCCACAGTGCCTGGCGTCAATGGGGACATCATGATCCCTACTCGAGGATCGCAGCGCCGTTCACGTTTGCCCGCTCGCGGTTTGCTTGGTTTTGTCGGCGATATTGCAGATTGTATGTACCACCCTTGTCGAGCACGACCTTACCTGAAACACTTTCAGCTATCAAGAACCTAGGTAACTTTAACCGGTCGACCACCCTGTCGCTCCCGGCCGTCAATAGATCCGCCAACTTGCTCAGCCAGAATACCAACTGTCCTCCCATTCTGGCCTCCGTGACGGCTGACGTAGATGTGAAGGTCAATGTCGCCGCAACCATCGGCATTGTCGCATACGGGACATTCGTTCCTCGCAAAATGTCGGACATTGCTATCACAGCCAGTATGTCAGAACTTATAAGACACGCAGGAGCCACACTGATTCAGAGAGCCAGGTCTCACAGCAGATATCAATAGTACCCTTCACTTGATCGCTGATGTTTCGGTCCGTTTGTTCATCATCCCCATCGATTCCTACTCATCTCGGCCGACAATGTTGACAGGGCACCCTAGATTCAGGGAAGATCAAAATCTTCGACTCTGGCGTCGTACCAGGCTTAGATTTCCCTGGGTGAGCTGATTAGCGCTTCTCCGTCCAACCCACCAACTTATCACTGCTGCTCACCCAGGATTCTTACCATTGGCCCGAGCTTCCAGGTCAATGCGGAAGTGAAGGCGGTGCTCGACCTCAATATGGATCTCACCGTTGGATTCAATTACCAAATTAGCAACGCTCAGCTTATATTCCCTCCCAAGCAGGGGCAACCGACGAATCCTGGGACATTCAGCCTCGAAGATACCCGTACGCATCTGATTCATCCTCCTGAGATAGCCCCCTCAATGAATTCCCGCACAGCTCTGAAGTTGTCGGCTAGCCCTGCAGTCAAGGCAACCGGAAGTGTCGAAGCACACCTCATCCCTAGCCTCAATCTTGGTGTCTCCGCCCTCGGTGCCAGTATCCATGCGGGAGTGTTCCTCGACCTGGACGCTTCAGCAACGATGAAACCGAGTCTCGAGGCCCCCACAGGCATCACCACGGTGCCGAATGCAGACTCTGGAGGGTGTTTTGATATCACGGCAGAGCTGAATGTCAACGCGGGCGCGGATGCGAGCTTCCTCGAGCTCTTCGATCCAAGCACCCAAGTCACACTCTTCAACAAACACTTTGACCTCCTCAAGGTAATCTGAGTCGTCTAGTACGTGACCTGGATCACAAATTCATCCCTATTTGCAGATGTGCCTTGGCACTCCTCCGTCCAAACGCTCCCTCTCACGGCCGACACGGATCGAGCGGCTCTCCTTGGCCCGACGCGCGGCTGAGATCGTCTGCCTACCCGCGGGTGTTGGGGCGCCTGTCGCTGTCGCGGATCAGACGGTGAAGGCTGCTGGGTGAGTCGTTCGTGATTTCGATCCCGTACTGTTCCTCATGTCGCTTGTGGTCACTAGCATTGTTGCCGTCTAAATTATTGTGAGGATGAGAACTGTCGTTTTCCTCGGGAAAATTCGTGTAGGAACCCCCCGGTTCGGGAGAGCATAATAGATCGCCATAGGTAGAAATGTAAACCTCTAAATTCGCCAAGGGGGATAACCATCTTGAGCATTGTCCAACAATCCAAGACGGCACGAGATTCTGAATGCCTCAAGGCGAGCGCAAGCCATCAAATGTAGGATGGAGCACTTCGCGCCCAGCCTCGCCTCAATTGTTGGGGTACCAGATTGTGTTGATTGCGCATCGTGTCATTGAGTCATAAACTCATGATCCATTATGCCCAATCACATCCATCAGCCCGATCACCAGAAGATAGTCACTCACTTGATGACGGGGCACGGATTGTCGGCGCGAATCAGTGAAATCACCTGGGAACGCGGCACTAACCACTGTCACAAATAGCACATTAGTTGCTGTATAATAATAGCCAGATGAACTAGGGACAATTGTCATATATGGACATTGCTATTTCTGGCTCATCACCAGGTGGGAGCTGATGTGAATTGGCGGTCCCATCGGATGGGAAGCCCTTCCGGGAGCGCTCGAGCTGACTGAGGTGATACATATCACGGAGTACGACTGCGAGTTGCCCCTCGAACTGATGCAAGATGTGGTCGACCACTTCTGATGGAAGATTGTCTGGCAGTGCACACGGCATTACTGTTCGATGCGATCCGAGAATATTGATGGGCTGGTAGGGTGATAGCATCTCGAGAACTGCCGAACAAACAGGGCAGCAGGGCTGCGATACGCCAATCGTCTTGTTGTACATCTAGCTCAGCGCTCAGCGTGGACAGATGCATGATGAAGACGGAAACTCACTGAGGGGTTGCTCGCTGTGGGTCCGAACAAGAGCGCAGCGAGGGCCGCTTCACAATGAATCCGTCCGTCGAACCCAGAACCTTGACGCATGCGATCCAGAGTGTGACCGAATGATAGATCGACACCCTCCGAGCTCACCATCATCTCCAAGGCTCCCTTCACCAATTCATAATCTGTAGGCCCATTGGTGGTTGCTAGGTAAAGTGGATGATTCTGCATAATATCTTCGAGTACAGGCATCAGAGGCGTCATGGTCGTTCCGGTGCAGCGTGTGGGGAATATTGTTACTTCGATTGGGTTCGGGAGGCGTGTGTTGGACTGGAAGAGAGAAATGACATGATTAGATGCACTGAAGTACGCCACCTGGAGCTTGAGCCATCGAAGGTGCGGTGCGTCAACAGGGGAACCGTGACGGTATGGTGCCTCCTCGACGTCCATATCGGCCGAATCTTCCAATGTGCCTGCCCCCAACCTCCGTCCTATCTCCTTGCGGTCATCCGCCTCGCCACTGGGCACAGCAACACTAGCTGGCGGAGGCTCCCGGCCCTCCCGTCTACTGTTAGTATTAGTGACGACAGAGAGATGATCAACGATCGCCGCTGAGTAGGCGATGGGATGTAGAATCGCCAGGCAATCACGCACAGCGTCGATGGTTTCCCTGAGCTCTCCCTCTGTTGGCTCCTTCAGCCCAACAAGCCTCTTCAGGGAGTCCCGATACCCCAGGAGCAAGATGCAGAGGATTTGGTGGAATTCGCGGTGGGTGGCCTTTGTGTAGAGGGCCTTCGACTTGGGTGTGAGGTTCCAGAGATGGGGAAAGAGGAGCTGGTCCCCAGCCCCACCTGTTGGAAGCTCCTTCATTAGCCGCTTCCAATGTGGATCGGCAGATGACTGCCCGATGTTGCGGTGTACTCTTCGGAGATATCGAACGCCGAGATCACTGTGCAAGGCCCTGATGAATTGTATGTCAAACCAATTGGGTGGGGAGGCCCTCTCCCCGACCCACTCCATATCGCCTGTTGGGAGCCCAACGATCTCGTTGAAATACGGCCAAGAATATTTGTCGTGGTTTATTCGATGTAGCATTTTGAGGGCAGATGACCCGATGACATATGTCGTAAATTGTCTTGTGAGGAGACCCTCGGCCATGGGATCGGATGCGGAGCTGCGATATTGATTGACGAATTGCATAATGAACTTTGCATGGTCATCGAACTGCTGGTTGGCGCTGGCAACGTAGACTTAGGTCAGATGGAAATCCTTACGTATGGGTAAACAACTCGCCCGACTTCAGCAAGATACGTCAGAACGTTTGCTTCGGTAAGTTCATCTGCATTAGGTATAGGAATTTGTGAAGGATCCTCCATATCCACGTCGTGAGCACCTTGCGCGGCCATGGCACGTTGGTAGGGAGATAGACTGTCCGACGCGATCGATTCTGAAACCGAAGAGTATGGAGAGTTGTACGCCACCATCACCCGCTCCGGAGACCCAACCACAGCGGTAATCTCGTCACGACGAACGAAGAGCGTTGCGAGCGCAGCCATGGCTCGCAACTGGGCCCTCTGGTGGCGATTCCACTTGGGTGACCAGGGCGATGGCCGCATGTGCTGTTCATCCACCTTGATATGGAGGGCCCGCTGGAGCAGACTGAGCAGACTGGTCACTGTACGGAATCTCATCCGCGGGTCTTGTGGATGGTCGACCGCCGGTTGGAGGAGCTCGCGCTGTCCCAAGTGAGGAGCTGGCCGCAGTGAAGCATTGAACATATTGCCCTGCATGGTCGAACAGGATTTGAACTTGAATTGTGTAGCAGAGGTAGTCTCCTGTGGCTAGACCGTTAGGCAGAAGATAACGGCTCCCATGTAATGGAGAGTCTGAGTCATGATTCATCAGTGGATCATTCAAAGCGCCGGGCTTAGGTGGGTGTCGAGGAATAAAATGTGCCAGGCTCGGCCCGGCACGGGACCGCTATCGAGCAACTTAATTGAGCCTGGGAATGTAGTCAGTGCTCACTGTGCGTCTAGTTGTCACTTTGGCTTTATTCCACACTCCAAGGCCAAAGCTCCCAAGACCATGCAGGACAACATTTTCAGGTCTTCAGTTCCCGAAAACCTCCCCCAATCGGTAGTCAAGCGTCTACAGGACCCCCGAATGAGATTCCGCACTGTGATCAGTCTTCTCAGCCTTCTTCGGCGGGTCTTTCACATCAAGGCGGCTGAGCAACAAGGACCGTCATCACCCAAATTGAATCGCCATCAAGGAGCCCAGTTGCGAGCCATGGTCGCACTTGCAACACTCCTCGTTCGGCACAATGAAGTCACCGCGACGGTTGGGTCTTCAGAGCAGGCGATTGTAGCATACAATGCTTCAAATTCAGAATCAGGCCCGCCAGATGATCGATATACCCCACAACGTGTCATGACAGCACGAAACCCTCGCAACAAAGAGATGGATAACCCCTCCCGAATCCCAATACCGAACGCAGATGACCTTACCATGACACAGGTTCTGACGTATCTCATTGAAGTTGGGTGAGTTGCTCGCCCATTGAAAGGGATTTTTATCTCATCCATGTATCACCAGCGCCAACCAGCATTTTGATGATCATGCAAAGTTCATCATGCAATTCGCCAACCAATGTCGTCCGAACGCGTCCGGCGGCGCTCGGGATCTCCTTGCGAGGCAATTCGTCACTTATGTCATTGGGTCATCTGCCCCCAAAATGTTATATCGAATAAACCATAGTAAATACTCTCAGCCATATTTCAATGGGATCGTTGGGTTGCCAGCAAGTGACGTGGAGTGGGTGGGAGGGAAAGTCTCCCCGCCGAACTGGTTTGACATGGTATTCATTGATGCCTTGCACAGTAACCTCGGCGTTCGATACCTCCGAGGAGTTCACCGCATCATCACACAACCATCCACCAGCCCGCATTGGGAGAGGCTAATCAAAGAGCTTCCAGCATGCGGGGCTGAGGACCCCAATGCCTACCAGCTTCTCTTTCCCAATCTCTGGAACCTCACACCCAAGTCGAAGGCTCTCTACACACAGGCCACCTACCACGAGTTCCACCAGATTCTCTCCACCTTGCTTCTGGGGTACCGAGACTCCCTGAAGCGGCTTGTTGGGTTGAAGAAGCCAACCGAGGGAGAACTTGGGGAAGCTATTGGCGCTGTTCGCGATTGTCTAGTAATCCTTCACCCCATCGCCCATTCAGCGGCGGTCATTGATCACCTTTCCGTCGTCGCCGATGCTATCAGTGGACGGGAGGATCAGGAGCCCGCTCCTGCGGCACAAGTACCACCGGCAGCCACAGTTATTTGGCCGAACGGCGATGCAGATGACGCCGAGGAGATAGAAATGGAGTCGGAGGAGACCACATTGGAAGATTCAGCCGATATGGACGTTACTGACATCGAGACACCATATCTTTCCCGTGTTGACACACCATACCTCCGTTGGCTCAAGCTCCAGGTATCATATATTAGTGCACCTAACCATATCATTTCTCTCTTCCAGTTCGATGCACACCTCCCCAACCCAATTGAGCTAGCAATATATCCCATCCGCTACACCGGAAAGGCTATGGCGCCTCTGATGCCCATTCTCGAGGGCATCGCGCAAAATCACCCACGTGACTTAGCCACCGCTGGTAGGCCCATAGATATAGGACTGATAAAAGAAGCCTTCGCAACAATGATGGAGTCGGAGCATACCGATCCATTATTCGGTCGCACTTTGAACCGCATGCATCGAGGTTTTGGGTTCAGCGGGCGGATTCATTGTGAGGCGGCCCTCGCCGCACTTCTGTTCGGACCCACAATGAGCAACCCCCCAGTGAGTTCTCGTATCCTATTGGACACTCACCATGTGTAATGCCGAGCTTTGAACCAGATGTACGACAAGAACACCATCGGCGTATCAAAACGCTGCTGTCCCGTTTGTTCGGCAGTCCTCGAGGAATTGTCACCCGAACAGCCGATCAATATTCTTGGGTCCCACAGGACAATCATGCCATGTGCATTGCCCGACACTCTTCCATCAGAAGTGGTCGACCGCATTTTGCACAAATTCGAGAGGCAGCTCGCGCTTGCATTACGTGATTTGTATAACCTCAGCCAGCTTCAACGCTCTCGGGGGAGCTCACGCTCATCCGCCAACTCAAATCCGCTCTCGCCTAGCGGCGAGCCGACAAGGAAAATCTTTGAGTTTGATTAATGCACCAAGTCGACAGTATCAGAAACCAATGCATGGAAGAGCGGTTGTGTCGTTCTGAGTGACGTCCAGGGCATTTTTATCTCATCAATCCTGCTTTTTCTACGGCATAAGGCAGGTTTTTCATAAGAATTTAGGTAAAATAATTGTGCCTTGCAGCACGGCGCGTTCCTCGAATGAATTGAAAATTCAAAACAGCATGGAATGGCTCGCAAAGAGTGCTTACAAGCCCATGGCATTATCACGCGTAATTGGTACGTGCCAGCATGGAGCATGTCGCTGGTAGACTTGTAGATTCAATCTGTGATAGAACTACGACCCGTGGTGAGAGTACTTATGAGAATCTTGAAAGGTTCAGCCCGAAAGACATTCGGACAATTGAGCGCGATTCAGTCATTCGGCTTCGGTAGACAGTTTGTAATCCTGCTGAGCTCATATCCGGCTCGCCAACCACCAATTGACGACTCCTCAGGCCTCAGCGTCTGTGCTGGGCGCTATATATGAATATCCCCAGCACGATTGCCTCGTGCTTGAGTACTCTTTCGTATGTAGCCACACCCATTTTTGACTCAACACCGCTAGAAACGAGACTGGAAGTGACAAGGTAGTATCATACCCCCCCAATTCCGGCCCAGCGGCATTGTGCGGGAGGTATTATCAACACGCCCGATGATCTCCGGTGGGTGGAGCATTAGTATCAATACCTCATGTCGTCTCGATTCTCAAACACAAATGCAGACGAAGAAATGGACTCAGAATCGAAATGGAGATAAGCGGGAAGACCGCACTAAGCAAATCACTATGATTACAATAACGTTGCCAACATACTACGCGAAATCCGGTTCATCTATAAAAATGGAATCTACCCCCGGCCATTCTATCTTTCCCCCACTCTCCCACCCCTTCTCCCTCATAGCCCAATACTCAAGCAGGTCGCCGACCCGGGAGGGCGCCCAGACCCTCTCCCCCGTATCACCGTCGGTCTCCGCCGTAAACCACCTCGGTCGATGAGGGGGCATCCGGCCTTCCTCCCTCGCCTTGCGCGTGGCACGCTGCTTTTCCTCCTGCGCATTCTTCAGCTCATTCGCGAATTCGTACTTCCCCAGCTCAAACGCTCGCTGGTCCGGGCGCAAGCGGCAATCGGTGGGAGCAAGGTAGGGCTTCAACGTATCCGCGGGGCAGTCATTGAGTGTGATCGCAAAGGGCGTCAGGTTGAACGGGGAGCCAGATGGCTTCTCCGAATTCCGCCAAAGGAGGAAGAACTCTTGACTGTTGATGGATGGAGCGTGCGGGCCGTCGAGGGTGACATCGGGGTGGAGGAACCCGCTACCCGTGCCGGCGCGGCGAGCAACGAGCTGCGAGTTCCACCGGCCAGCGATCTCGTAAGCGACTCTATCCTTTGAATCGACTACCTGTCCCGAAATCTCGAAAGCGTCCCTCCCACGCCAACCACGTGGTTTAAAGGTCAGGATGCATTGATCGTTCGTCCGGTGATTGGTGATCTAGCAAGTGACGTAGTGCTTGAGTTATATATCGAAAAAGGCCGTTAAAAAAGACATACGATCATGTCCCCATAATGATCGATAGTGGGCGACCCGAGTATAAATCCAGATACGTTCGTGGTCACTTTCTTCCAGCTGTAGTGTTCAACGACCTTGCCCGCCCCTGCAGTCCCCGGTGCGCGGGGGTAACCTGGGGCATACTCCTGGGGGAGCAAGAGCTCCGTATGGGCCACGCCCGTCGGCCGAATTTCGAAGGACTTGCCCATGAATTTATTCTGAGCGTCAACCTGCCACAGTGATGAGTAATTCAGCAGATGCAGTGGACTCCCCACGCACCTCGCCATAGTAATTCCACGTGGGGGATTCTGCCCAGCACGCGGAGATGGGCGGGTGGTGGCTTACTTGCTCGGACAAGTAGCGGTACTGCCGATCCAGACGGACATACTCAAACGTTTCGCTCTGAAACGTCGATCAGCCATACGTATTTGAACACCAACTTGGACCCACAAGCATAGGATTGAATGGCTTTGCGATGCGGCCAATCGTCGAAGAGTAATTCGACATTGCAAAAGCGGCCACAAAGGCGATACGGCGGAGAGGATCCCGCTCCCCAGCTGCCGTGTCAACTAAAGCCAGCCGTTAGCGGAGAGAAACCGTATGTTTCAACGATCCTTACGACACTCGGAAAATTCCATATCTTCCGCCTAGACCGAGAACATGAGCTGCGTCCAGTAGGAGAAAAGAAAGGCACCAACCATCCGTTGCAGCATACTCGTGGGTTCATTGAAGAAAACAGGGAAGCTGATCTTGGTGAGATCCTTTCCGATGCTATGCTTCAGCACAGACCACAGGCTAGTGCTGGGTCGCTCGTGGCTGAGATTGAGCCGTTCCCGGAGGGTACGATACCCGGTATATGGCTTTGTGTCAAACAAGGTCAGATTCCCCGCGTGCCTTGAACTGGATAAGGACTCGGGGACAACGAGATTCGGGAGTGTGTTTGATTCAATCGCGTCGAAAAACTCGTCCTCCTCATCGGTGTCGTAAATTTCTTCCTCATCTGGTGTTGTTGATATCTCGGTTCCTACGCTCGGTGAAATCGTCTCCTGAGTACGACTACGTTGTGGAGGGTAGTTCTTGGGCTCGGCGGTTGATAGACTTGGTCTGACAGGATTGGGAGGGGGCTCTTGATCCTGTGGGGTCATCTCTTCGACCACCGTGGCAGCACTAGGCACCCGCATCGACAAACGCTGCTTGACCGTTCCCATGCCTTCGGAGCCACCACTCGAATCGAAAAATCTGCTCCCCCGCTTTCGGCTGCGCATTCTAAGCTCCCTTTCAAGAGTCTCTCCTTCCCGTACGACAGCCGCAAGGCTCTCCTCCCACACGTTCTGCCGCTCCCGTTCGCGATGAAGCCGTTTCTTCCACCATTCTTCACGCTCCTTCACCATCTGGACATACTCGTTCAACATCCCCTGGACCATCGCGAAGGAATCTTTCAATGCAGTCTTGAGCTCGTTCGAGCGTCGAGATGCATCTGCGGGAAGAACAAGATTGTTCAACAACTGGGACGTCAACTCCATTTGTGCAGCCGTGGAATTCCCATGAAGCTCAAATCCAGATTCGTGGGGAGGTGTTTGCCTCATCGACTCCGCAGCACTCGAGTCGTCATTCTCGGCGTCCTCTTCGTCTGCATCAGCTTTTTCCTCCTTCTGATTCAAGTCGGGACTCGCATCCACAGGGTGTGCACTTGCGCCTTGCTCACTGCCGACCGAATCACGCTCACTGAAGCTCGTCTCGGGATGTCGCTTTCGCCTCAACAGTGTGCCCGAGAAGCTGCTCTTGTACGAATGCGTTGACGGGATAGGCTTCATTGCGCTCGAGTCGCTCTCCCCGCTCCGACGTCTGCCTTCCCCGTCTGCTGCTCCGTTCTCCCGCTTATACCACTCGATACTTTTGCCGATCGCCTGCGTCCAACGTGAGGCCTCGACGGGATGGTTCGCCTTCATGTACCACTTCTGGGAGCCCGAGTGGTGACGCGATGGGGTGGAGTGTACCTCAAAGCGTAGACGGTCGACGCCTGGTGAGATCTTCAGGATGGCAGTTTTCATAGATATGGATCCCCGGCTTGCAACAGTTTCGTCGTCTTGGTGGCGATAGTCTGGGTATGGTCAATAATGACATATCAAAATAGTATCAGGTACCCACACGAAAAGACCCCAGCCTTGAGAACAAACCATCGCGTGTTATAGCCTTTCGCAACATTGGTGTATTTATTCAGATACCCTTTCAGGGCTGGTGGATCGGACACAGGGGTTTGTATGAGTGTGGTATCGTGATTCGCAACTGGGGGAATATCAATAACAGAGATGGATTCTGCAAGGTGAACTCACATTGTCTCAAAAACACGCGAACTCGATCATCCTTGCCCACACTTTCATAGGCCGTTTTCCCCCTCCGATCCCGAAGGAACACGTCAGCTCCACCGCGCACTGCAAGCTCAATGAGACGTAGATCCTTTCTTCGCGCCGCTTCGTGTAAGAGGGAGGTTCCAGAATCATCGTCGAGGTACGAAATGTTGACGAAGCGGACGCGAGGAGAATCGAGTAAATTGAGAAGGGAAGGAGAGGGGGGCTCGGATAGTGGAGACAGGATGTAGCTGCGCAAAAGTGATTGAAATGATGCATTCAGAAACGACCGAGAATCTGTGAACAATTGAGGGTGCAAGAATTCCAATTATGATGAAGCTACCTTCTATGGCCCGAATGATGTCTTTCCCCCGAGCTACGTCTTTGCATGTCCGGCCATGGGCGTCCAGCAAAGCGTCATTTATTGATTCCTGTTCTAATAAGATATTCACAATATCCAAGCGACCGAGGGAAGCAGCGAGGTGAAGCGGGGTGGTGCCAGAGCCAGGGGGGTGTATGCCATTTGGAGATATGGCGCGATGGGCAAGGAGAAGAGCAACGGTTTCAGCTGCGAAAATTATAGCAGATAGTCTGTGTGGGATAACATGAGAGATTCACCTGAACCACAGCGAACGGCGAGATGCAATGCCGCGGAACCAGTGTTTAGATCTCCTTCTGCAGACTTGCGCCTGTCCTTGCCAATCTCCGAAAGAAATGGATGAATGAGCACTGGATCTCCTATACCGAACGTGAAGTTTCCGTAGCTTTGCGATTCAACGGTGAGACCTACCACTACGAAGAGCAGAAAGCAATTTGACTTGGTATATTGGTTCGCCGAGACCTGGTAGACTTTGAATATCACGCTAGAACTAAAACAGTAAACGAACTTGTGTCCATATTTTCCGCCATTATTGCCAGGCCTCGTTCAGCGTTGGTTTGGCCAACAGTTTGACGGATTTGACGAGTAGAGTTGGAGTGACGGCTTGTGTCTAATCACTGTTTGGTGATGCGTGGCAAAAGCCAAAACGGTAACATTTCAAGCTTCAAGGCCCAGGCGCCCAATGCTTGTCGGACCAAAATCTTCGACCCCTTGGTCCCGAATGTCGTGGAGGGTCGGACCAGGTCTTTCCCTAATTCGGGCGCGGATGATATCATCGACAATGGGCGACACTTTGGAGCCTGGTTTTGTATGGCGCCTGTGAAACGGGCGATTTGGCGCTGGCATCCGCGAGCTGCATAATTAGCAACGGTCATAATCTGATCACCACTGATATATATGTCGGACCAGGTCGTGGCAACCTGCTTACCAAAATCTTCCTCGAATAACGGGGATTCTGTCCTAGTCTGTATCCGTAAGTCAATCTATAACTATTCCATAACATCTCATAATTCAGAGGGGTGTCAGGCCAGTTTCCGACGGGTCACGGACTGGGGCAGCCATCATAGCCTCATGGGGGCTTGTTGACAAATAACCTCTTACTATGTGCAAGCGCCAACTTGTCTATTTCTGACCGAGATATCCTTCCCGCGACAATACCACTCCGATCTCAGCGTGCTTTGACTCATTTCGTCCACGCAAATGGATGACTCCAAGAAACTAAAGCTAGAAAACGCTGTGTGGGATGCCTATATTGGTCTGAGGAACTCGCAAATTTCGGGCGTCCTGAAGGAATGGGTTTGTGTATCCTATGTCATCGCATTACGTGTTTCACGGCTATCATCATCCATGGTGACTTGGATCCGAACATGGTATAAAGCTGGGGCCTATCCTACAGTCCTCTTCATTCCGCCAACCTTTTCTCCGATAGCCATGTCCCAAACAACATCCCCCAAGGTCCTTATTGTGCGTATTCGCATCCATGGAACGTGGTGTCTGCAGCTTGTTCATTGACCTGTAGGTTGGCGCCGGACCCTCTGGTCTAATAACTGCCCTCACGTTGTTGAAAAACGGTGTGCAAGTCCGAATCATAGAGAAAATTCTTGGTCCAAGGATTGGCCAGCGTGGGTCTGGGATAATGGTTCGTCTCTACTCCTTCCACTATTGTGGCTTTCCAACTGCCAACAAAATAGCCTCGGTCATTGGAAGTATTCGAGAGTTTAGGAATATTGGACGCAGTTCAGAAGATGGGTATCCCTATACCCCCCATGAAGGCATATGTCCCAGCGAGCGAGGGAAATCCCGCCTCGACCAGGACATTCGACATATTCCCATACACGAAGCCAACCCCCGCATGCCCATATGTGTGCCGCGTCTTCCTCTTGACATGTCAAGTCTAACCTTTCTTTCAGATGAACCCATTGATGATAGGACAGGACCATCTTGGCGACATCATGCACGAAGCGCTCAAAGCGTATTCGTGTGAAATTGAACGTGGTGTCGAGTTGGTCTCATTCGCACAGAAGGATGATGGTGCGGGTGGATATGTCGAAGTGAGATTAGCCAAGCATAGCGCTAACAAACCCGACGAAAGCGCCGTAGAAGTGGGGAAATATTCCTGGGTGATTGGTGCTGACGGTGCTCGTGGAGTGGTTCGGAAGGGTCTTGGCCTGTCCTTCACTGGAGAAACGCGCACGATGGATAGGATGCTGGTAGGAGACATCTTCATCGAAGGTTTAGATCAATCTGTGCGTTGCTTGACTTGTCCTTCCCTGCCCCGCTAATTTTTAACTCAGATCTGGCATAATTTCGGCGCCCAGGGCACCGACTTGTGAGTCAATTTTTTTCAACAGTTGAGGTGTTACGAGATTTATGTCTACTCTAGCTTGAGTCTTCGTCCTACAGAAGTCCCCTCCCTGTTCAGCTTCATTTTTATGGACTCAAGTATGAACCCCGCAAGAAACATAGAGGACCCAGACGCACTGAGGAGATATCTCTCAGAATACATCACCATTCAGGGTGTCAAGTTGGGAGAGGTTGTCTGGTCCGCTTATTACATGTATGTGACACATTCACCCGTCTCGTGCACAGAAAATTCATTGCGGCGTCATTAGAGTCAATATTCGGATGGTGAATAAATTCGGCAAAGGGCGTGTCTTTATTACAGGAGGTAGTCACCGCCGCGTTTTGAAACTCACAAAATCTGACGCTTGAGTAGATGCAGGACATATACACAGCCCTACTGGAGGTCAAGTAAGTTTTTTTTCCTCACCTTTCATACAAACCAACTCATCCAATATCAGGGGATGAATTCTGGTATCCAGGATTCCCTCAACATCGGCTGGAAATTGGCGCTTGTAATCAGGGGTCTCGCACCGAAAACTCTGCTAGACACCTACACTGAGGAGCGCGTCCCAGTGATAGCCGAGATGTTGGACGCAACAACTAAACTTCTAGATAGGACTATGCAGAAGGAGAGGGACGATACAGCATGGCGAAGGGATGGGCCTTTAACGCAGCTCAACGTAAACTATCGATGGAGCTCCATCATTGTCGACGAACAAACGAAACCCGTGGC
>QGOG01008258.1:0-11313 GCA_003313185.1 Collybia sp. MG36
AACACTCTTGATGGGTTTTACTCATTCGATGAGCGCCAATTGAAGCTGCCGCTCATTAACGATATCGGAATTGCGGTGACCATGGGGTGCAGCCGCATTTTTCTGTGTGCCCAATACCTTTTGAGTGCGCTATCATACCTTCATCACAGAGCTTCAAAACTAACCTGTATCATAGTATTTATCACTGCACATCCTGAGCGTCCAAAGAGACTCTTGTGGCACATAATTAGCCTTCTCTTGTCAAGTGTGCTCTACTTTGGTTCGGCCCTTTATATACATTTCTCCTCGGAAACAAAGTTGCCTTTGCTCCTGTGGTTCCTTCCTACCGTCATCGAAGTCATTCTCCATCTGGGAGTCGCCGAGATCAAAGGCCACCCTTATGATTCCAGGAGTGTCGCGAAGCGGACTGCGACACTATTCATCATCGTTCTGGGCGAAGGTACTTGTCGACCACACAGAGGCTGCCCGTTCCAGAACTCATTGTTTCTAGGACTGAATCAAAATGTGGGAACTTTCAAGTATGTCATAGGCGATGTGGGGATGACATGGCGCGGACCTTTGATTATGTTCTGTGTCGGAGTGATTGTTATCGGTGAATTGTCACTCTACTGTCGCCATAATTGGGAAGTCAGTCGTTGTGGGCCTCGAATGACCCTGATCTGGTTCTTCTCACATTTCTGGCTCATGACGACGCTTATATTGACGTTGCAAGGTGCGTCCAGTCCGTTGGCCTCGGATTCCTCTGCTCACTCTTTGCGAAGCTGTTCGTTCCTTGCTATCATTTGCGGTACGATGGTTTTATATCCACCCGGGCGCTTAGTTTCTCAACAGCCTGAATCAGAATGCGTATTCCGAACTCCGCACCGTGCTCAGCATGATGGATGGGATCATAAAAAATCCCCCAGCGGCGACACCTGCTGTGCTCACTGATGCTGGGCGCGCCTTCCTCGGTCTCGGAATCCCTTTTGACGGCTTCTTGACAAAAGCGACAAACGCCTTTGCAAACCCTCAAAACAGCACCGCCCAAACGCAACTGGCACAGGCACTGATTTACGTTGCGAGTGTGGCTATGAATGTAGTTATTCCAACATTTTCACTGCTGTTAGCGGGCCGCTGACAGGTTCCACAGGAATTCAACGCGTTTCCGCCATCAGGTTCCTCCCTTTTCAATCAAACAACCACGTTTTTGTCAGCCCCGGATAGTGACCCAAACATGGCTTTGCCATTATTGTCGGAACTTATTTCGTCAAACTTGGTTCTGGCACGGTGGTTTTGGGGATTTGCGGTACGGTCCATCCCGCTTGGTTCGGAACCCCTTTCCTTACAGCATTTTTCCCAGGGCGCATCTCTTATTGTCCTTGCATTTTTGCACTTAATGATACAGATCCCGAAAGGTGCATATTTTGTGATTTTAAAATGCGCCCTGATGCTTACAAAAGCCTAGATATTTATGGAGCCCTTGGTGTACTCTCGAGATTTACAATCGGAGCGATCTTTTTCAGCCTGACAGCTGTAACCTTTGACCATGTCAATCCATGGTTCGATCATTCGGGGGGGATCACAGCCAACATGCATGAGTCTTGGTTTGATGCCTGGGTGTATGTTTCACCAGCGCCCTCGCTCGTACGTTTGTTGATTGCTTGCCACAGCATCCCTATTTTTGCCATCAGCCTCGTGTCGATGAACGCCATAGATCTGGTACGTCTGAAGATTTCGATCTACCATCGCCTCACTTATCCTCTAATTAGACTCTCAAATACCTCGCCCACAAGCGCCGAAAATATCAGGTAGTTCAAGCTGCTAAGGAATCCAAAACCGACGATACTCCTTGAAGGGAGAGGCTTTAGTTAGGGCGTACATGGCTTGAGCCCCCCTTCCCACCACCCATGTACTCTTACTGAGTCAGGTAGCTGGTCCTACATAATCGCCGAGGGATGATTGATACGGGCTGTAATTAAGGAGCGGACTATGGGCTTAGGCGCGCAACTCTTGCTTCTCTTGCCTAATCCTGGGAGATCTTCTCACCATTGTAAATTCTCTTGACACTATATCAAGCCTCCTTATGTTATTTCTTGATTCTCCATCAAACATCCCCACAAACATGTTCACGGTGAATTGCATATTTCCGACCTGAGCCACTCGTCTGGTTCCTTCTTCCTTCATTCAGAATGACTGGTTCTTGCAGCCGAGGCCCCACTCACACTAACTCAGGAACCTTGTGTCATGGGAGAAGCGCTGCGGCCCCCGAAAGCGCAAGTGTTTTTCTACCGAAAGCATGGAAGCGCACATTATTCTATATAACTCAACGCGAGTGTGAAATTCAAGTTGTCGCCTCGATGAGCAAGTACGTCATTCCCCTCGAAAGGGTATCCTCGCCTGATCGTTTTAGACACTCCCGTTCAAGAGAGGTCATTCGAGCACAGAAAGACGAGGATTTCCTACAACCCTTCGTGTCCTCATGGGGAGTAAATAAGAATGGACAGCCAAACGCTCCAGTCGATGATGAATGGCCTGATCTGGTGTGTAGTATTTTTACCATCATGCGATTCCAGGACTCATATCCTATTAATGACGGCTAGCTCCTCGAGCTAACATTAGCAGCGGCTTACGCCAATATCATGTAACTAAATAGCCACTGTCTCACCTTCAACGCTCACGGCTCTTAGGGCTAACACAGGCGCATCAGATCTCCGGGTGAGGTCATCCAGCCCTCCAAATGTTAGCGTCTCATCATGACTCGAAAACAGACCGCGAGCTCCTTCCTCGCCTACTTCGCCCTGGTGTGGTGGATCTGGGCGAGCCAGGTCGCATACAACACTCGCTTCCGCACACGAGACTGGATCCACCGCATCTTCTCCGGCACCCAATTCGTCATCTTCTGCGCCATGGCAACATTCACGAGCAATTTCGACATATTCCAGGGAATCATCCGCGGGGATTCTTCAGCGCCCGTCGGCCCTGTCGACTTCCAGTTCAACAACACCAGCTTCGACAGCGTCTTCGCCATGAATCTCCGGGAGGCCCAGCTGCCCGTCATCAATGACCGGGGGATTGCAGTCACCATGGGGTGCAGTCGCCTGCTGCTCCTGCTCCAGTATCTCATCGGTAGGCGCCACAGCCATCCATCCTCATCGTGAATCTTAATTCAAACATTTGAAGTGTTCGCGACGGCACCAAATCACCCGAGGAGTCTGAAACTTCACCTGATCACCCTCCTTCTCTCGAGCATGACCTACTTCGCATCCATCGCATTCATCAGTACCCACCCCTCCGAGTCCAGCAGCGTATTGAAGATATGCTTCTGGTTCGCGCCGATGATGCTCGAGATCATCTCACACTTCGCGATCACGAGGATCGAGGGCCACGACTGCGATTCGAAGAGTGTCGCGAAGCGGAGTGCAACACTGTTCATTGTCGTCCTGGGTGAAGGTGTCGTCTTCCCCACATCTGACTAGCGCCAGGAATTCACGGCGGCAATGATCAGGGCTGAATCAAATCACCGGCAGCTTCAAATATGTCGTGGGCGCCGTGGGATTCACAGTTCGCGGGCTCGTGATCATGTTGAGCGCCGGGGTGATCATCATCGGCGAGCTGTCCCTGTACTGCCGACACAATTGGCGAGTCGACCGGTGTGGGCCCCGGCGGACCCTCCTCTGGTTCTTCTCGCATTATGTGCTCATGGCGTCGCTCATCCTGACGCTGCAAGGTATGGACTGTTCACCACATCTACAATGTCATGCTGGATGCTCACTGCCAACACAGCTGTTCGGTATCTCCTCTCATTTGCGGTAGGATGATCATCCACGCCCCGTGGCCATTCTGGCTTATGTGCACTTCTGTCAGAATCTGTATTCTGCAATCACCACTCTGATCGCAATGGCCGACGATATCATGGACAAGACGTTGTACGGGTCTGTGAAATCAGTGACGGCGGGGATGTTCCCCGACGCCGAGAATGCATTCGTCGACATGGGCCTTCCATTCGGCAGCTTCGTCGACATCGTCAATGCAGTCCTCGCCAATCCCCTGAACGGGACCGCTCGGACGCACCTGTCCCAGGTGTTGATCTATGTCGCCAGCGTGACCTTCAACGTGGGGTCCTCTCCATCAGTACCTTTGCTGTTTCTGACCGATAATGTAGGAGTTTGACGCGTTCCCTCCGCCGGGGTCTCCTCTCTTCGTCCAGGCACAGACCCTCTTAGAGTCCCCGTCTGTGGATCATACACAAATATTCAACCTCTTGGGCGACCTCATTGCATCGCGCCTGCAGTCGGCATTCTGGTTCTGGGGCGTCGCGGTAAGTCATTCCACCCCTCCCGACTTCATCCAGCCAATCCGTCGTAGGGCGGCTCTCTCATCATTCTCGCATCCATGAGCCTCATCCTCCGGAGGCCAGCCGGTCAGTAGCCCCAGCTTTCGTGAGCGGACTTGACACCTGACGGGTCGCAGATAAATATGAGACCATCGGTATCATCTCAAGATTCGTGTTCGGGGGCGCCTTCCTCGGATTGACAGGTCTGACTGTTGGCCACAATGTGCCGTACTTCGCTGACACTGAAAGCGCTACGACAATACTGGTGGTGAATAAGAGGCCTTGGAAGGTTGCGTCGGCTGCCTGGGTGCAAGTCTCACCACGAATATCACCGATCCCACTGACCCTCCGGACCTGTCTAGAATCCCCGTCTTTGCAATCACCCTTGTTCTCGTCAATGTTATTGACCTGGTGCGTTTCATCAGCACCTACCATCATCGTCTTTTGAAGGACTTGTTGTTCAGTATCTCGAATACTTGGCCCATCTGCGGCAGCTGCAGATGTACCAGGCGCTGCCCGACCCAGGCGCAGAGGAATTGAAGCTTGAGGAATTGAAGTTTGGGGATTCAAAGCTCGAGAATTCAAAGCTCGAGGAATCGAAGCCTGAAGAGTCAAAGCTCAAGGACGATGAAGACGATACCCCTGAAATCCCTCCGCCAGCTCATAATCGACGATCGTCCAACGATTCACAGCTGACTTTACATTCTTGAAATCCTTATGAGAACCGGCCCCCGCTTCAGGCTTTCAGCCAGCAACGCGGCTGAAGCCAAGGCGACGGCGCTTTATGCGGCCCGTCAATGTACGTTGGTATGTATACACATGTGTCTGTAATCAATTCTATGAAGTTGTTGCAATTGGATCTGACGAGTCGGACTCCCCATCTACGCTCATTCTGGATATTGGCTGTTAGTATCAAATGGTGGGATGCTGACGTTTGGAGGAAGTTCGCGCACATGTGCCCGGATCTGCAGAGGCTGGCTGTGGAGCTGCAGGGGGGGGAGCTTTTCAAGGCGCTGCAACCACCCGATGGGCTGGATCTGGTACCGGTAGATTGCTGGCTTCCGGCGCTATCTTACCTTGAGCTGTCGTGCACCAAGCACCCGACCGCTCACCACTGGCGATTTGAAATCTGGATTCCAGCTATTTTCGGGCTTACCTCACTCCTTGGCGACTCCCCGGGCATTAATTGGCTGCTCGATGCCTTTCGTTTCCCAGCCAGGGCCACACTTCCTAAGGATTGGGTGGAGGTGGTCGCGAGAGCCGTCCCCACTGAGTCCCCAGCCCAAGTGCCACCGCCCGTGCGTAGCACGAGAGATGTATGTGCATAGCCTGGGTAACATTTTGAAGATTCTCAGGTGCCCGGCAACTGGTGATAATTATTGCTAATTAGTGTAAATTATCGAAAATTATATGTTTTAGTGGCTTGCAATTATTGGTTTTATGACCAATTATCTAATTTTAGGAAATTGAGGTTTTCCTGATGGGATGATTGACACGGGTTGACACGGTCATCAAGGAGCGGACTGTGGACTTAGGCGCGCAACTCACCTGAGACAAGGTGTAATTTTTCCCCCGAAAAAAGTCATGATAAAACCCATCAAACATTTACAAACTTACAGCTGTTTTCAAATCTATACGGAATTGCAAAACGTAAAAAATTTCTGTTTGGCAGAGGCACATGACAACATCTCAACACGTGCAGGTGATAAGATTAATCAGTGTATAGATAAGATTACTTTGAGAGTCTAGAGCAGCATTGAGCCAATCGGGTCGCTTCCCGAAATCGGCCTCGGCCTTCGGGGTATCCTTATCAGTCATCCGAGATGGCCGAGAGATAAGATCGTATGGACATGTCAGCATCTCGTCATGTGCTACACCAAACATTCAAATTTTTTCATTTTGCAATTCCGTATAGATCTGAAAACAGCTGTAATGATCACTGTTGTTGCCGTTCACATTCCCGGGAAAATTCTAAATATGTTCAAGAATTTGAACCCTGACAATGGCCAAACTAGATTTGTCTCACATGCTTAGACAATTATCCACGTGCAAATTCATTGGTGGCCAATCAGAGCTGCCGTCCAGGATGTGAACGTGAGAAAAATTCAAACAATAACAGCAAAATATTGATTGACAATTATTCGGGTCAACATCCTCAAAAAAATTTAGAGTTTTGTGTTGGGTTTGTATGATAATAACCGTGGTAATTAAGTTTCTGAATTCTGCACGGGTTTTATGATGACTATGTTCGGTGCAAAAATTGTCCCTTGTCTCAGGTGACTCTTGCTTCTCTTGCCTAATCCTGGGAGATCTTCTCATCATTGATAATTGTACATCCTCTTGACACTATATCAAGCCTCCTCATGTTATTTCTTGATTCTCCATCAACGCCTCCACAAAATTGCTCACGGTCAATTCCATATTTCCGACCTGATCCACTCATCTGGTTCCTTTTCCCTTCATTCGGGGTGGCTGATTCGTGCAGCCGAGGCCCCACTCACACCGACTCAGGAACCTTGTGTCATGGAAGAAGCGCGAGAGCGCTAGAGTTTTCCTACCGAGGGCATGGAAGCGCACATTATTCTATATAACTCAACGTAAGTGTGAAATTCAAGTTGTCGCCTCGCCCGTCTCGCATTCATGAGCAAGTACGTCATTCCCTTCGAAAGGGTATCCTCGCCTGATCGTTTTAGACACTCCCGCTCAAGAGAGGTCATTCGAGCACAGAAAGACGAGGATTTCCTACAGCCCTTTGTCTCCTCATGGGGAGTAAATAAGAATGGCGAGCCAAACGCTCCAGTTGATGACGAATGGCCTGATTTGGTGCGTGTATTTCCCGTCATTTTGATTCTAGTATTTCATTGATATCTGCTAGCTCCTCGAACTCACATTAGCAGCGGCTTACGCCAATATCATGTAACTAAATAGCCACTGTTTCACCTTCAACTTCGCTCACAGCGCTTAGGGCCAACACAGGCGCATCAGATCTCCGCGTGAGTGAATCCACCCCTCCGAATGATGGCGTCTCATCATGACTCGAAAACAGACCGCGAGCTCCTTCCTCGCCTACTTCGCCCTGGTGTGGTGGATCTGGGCGAGCCAGGTCGCATACAACACCCGCTTCCGCACACGAGACTGGATCCACCGCATCTTCTCCGGCACCCAATTCGTCATCTTCTGCGCCATGGCGACATTCACGAGCAATTTCGACATATTCCAGGGAATCATCCGCGGGGATGCCTCAGCGCCCGTCGGCCCTGTCGACTTCCAGTTCAACAACACCAGCTTCGACAGCGTCTTCGCCATGAATCTCCGGGAGGCGCAGCTTCCCAAAATCAATGACCAAGGAATCGCAGTCACCATGGGGTGCAGTCGCCTGCTGCTCCTGCTCCAGTATCTCATCGGTAGGCGCCACAGCCATTCCTCCTCATCCCGAATCTTGATCCAACATGTGAAGTGTTCGCGACGGCACCAAATCACCCGAGGAGTCTGAAACTTCACCTGATCACCCTCCTTCTCTCTAGCATGACCTACTTCGCATCCCTCGCTTTTATCGGCAGCAACCCCTCCGAGTCCAGCAGCGTGCTGAAGATATGCTTCTGGTTCGCGCCGATGATGCTCGAGATCATCTCACACTTCGTGATCGCGAGGATCGAGGGCCACGACTGCGACTCGAAGAGTGTCGCGAAGCGGGGCGCGACACTGTTCATTGTCGTCCTGGGCGAAGGTGCCGTCTTCCCCACATCTGAATGAAACCAGGAACTCACGGTGGCACTGATCAGGGCTGAATCAAATCACCGGAAGCTTCAAATATGTCGTGGGCGCCGTGGGATTCACAGCCCGTGGGCTCGTGATCATGTTGAGCGCCGGGGTGATCATCATCGGCGAGCTGTCCCTGTACTGCCGACACAATTGGCGAGTCGATCGGTGTGGGCCCCGGCGGACCCTCCTCTGGTTCTTCTCGCATTATGTGCTCATGGCGTCGCTCATCCTGACGCTGCAAGGTATGAACTACTTGCCACATCTACAATGTCACGCTGGATGCTCACTGCCAGCACAGCTGTTCGGTATCTCCTCTCATTTGCGGTACGATGATCATCCATCCGTGACCATTCTGACTTATGTGCACTTCCGTCAGAACCTTTATTCTGCAATCACCACTCTGATCGCAATGGCCGACGAGATCATGGACAAGACGCTGCATGGATCTGTGAGATCAGTGACGGCGGGGATGTTCCCCGACGCCGAGAATGCATTCGTCGACATGGGCCTTCCATTCAACAGCCTCCTCGACATCGTCAATGCAGTCCTCGCCAATCCCCTGAATGGGACCGCTCTAACGCATTTGTCCCAGGTGCTCATCTATGTCGCCAGCGTGACCTTCAACGTGGGGTCCTCTCCATCAGTGCCTCTGCCGTTTCTGATCAATTATGTAGGAGTTTGACGCGTTTCCTGCGCCGGGGACTCCTCTCTTCAACCGGACACAAACGCTCTTGGAGTCCCCGTCTGTGGATCATACACAAATATTCAACCTCTTGGGCGACCTCATTGCATCGCGCCTGCAGTCGGCATTCTGGTTCTGGGGCGTCGCGGTAAGACTCTCCATCTCTCCCCACTTCATCCGGCCAATTCATCGCAGGGCGGCTCTCTCATCATTCTCGCATCCATGAGCCTCATCCTCCGGAGGCCAGCCGGTAAGTCGCGCCCAGCGTTCATGAGCGATTTGACACATGACGGGTCGCAGATAAATATGAGACCATCGGCGTCATCGCAAGATTCGTGTTCGGGGGCGCCTTCCTCGGATTGACAGGCTTGACTGTTGGTCACAATGTGCCGTACTTTGCCAACACCATAAGCGCCACGGCACATCTCGAAGTGAATCAGAGGCCCTGGAATGTTGCCTCGGCTGCCTGGGTGCAAGTCTCACCACGAATATCACCGATCCCACACTGACCCTCCCGACCTGTCTGCTAGAATCCCCATCTTTGCAATCACGCTTGTTCTCGTGAATGTCATCGACCTGGTGCGTTCCATCAGCAGCTACCATCATCGTCGTCGTCTGAAGGGCTTGTTGTTCAGTATCTCGAATATTTGGCGCATCTGCGGCAGCTGCAGATGTACCAGGCGCTGCCCGACCCAGGCGCAGATGATTCAAAGGTTGAGGAATCGAAGCTCGAGGAATCGAAGCTTGAAGAGTCAAAGCTCAAGGATGATGAAGATGACACCCCTGAAACCCCTGCACCCGCTCATAATCGACAACCATCCAACGATTCCCAGCTGACTCTACACCCTTGAAATCTTCATGAGAACCGGCCCCCGCTTCACGCTTTCAGCCGGCAACACCGAAGCCCAGGCGACGGCGCTTTGTCTGGCCCGTCAATGTACGTTGGTATGTACATATGTGTCTGTAACCAATGCTATGGGGTTGTTGCAATGGATCTGACAAGTCGGACGTGCTGGTTGCGCAACTACTTAGCATCTTGGCATTACTCCGGGCCGCGCCCGCTAGCATCAAGAGAGACGTGGTTAGCACGGTTGCTGGGGGATGGATTGGCTGAACTGCGTGTACGTATGTACATATCATTCGTGGATGAAAGATGGTCGTGCAATCTCCACAACATCGCCCAATCAACACTAGAACCCATCCTGGGTCGTCAGAATGACCTCGTGCCTGTTCCCGACGTTGAGGTTCCACTGCACGCGGCCAAGGGTAAGTGGGGGAGACCTCCATGAGCCTCCTACTTATAACCTGCGTATTCCGCTCTCCGGCTGCTCAGTGTCCAGGTACTCAAGCACATCGTCCGTGGTCTGAATTTTGTTCAAGCTGTCATCGGATTCGGGGTGATAGACATTGCCGATGCGAGCTTCGCCGGTGGCATCCGCCGAGTTTCGCACGCGAACCGCGGGCCCCACATAATCCTGCGCCTTGTAAGTACTTAACAGAAGAGAGTCAGGAACGAAACGTGGGGAGGGAATCGCCGCACCCGTGGCATGTTAGTGGGGAACCACCCGGTCGTGTTCCCAATGACAAGGGTGAGATCGAGCCATATCTGCCTAGGCCACCCTACAGCACGCACATTCATGCCAACCTCCCGAGCCTCCGCTGCCCGATCCGGGCGTAGCCGGAGGTGGGCCTAAACACAAAAATAAATTCCAAAGGGGCTACCCCGGCCAGATCCAGACACACCTGGATGTGCGGCCTCAGGTCTTCCAGCCCCTCCAGGCTTCAAGGTCGGGTATTTCGATTGCGTGTGAGAACAGAGTCATGAATAGGATGTTAAATGATTCCAGGGACCGTGTAATCATTGCGAAAAGGGCGCGGAGTCAGAGGAATCAATAGTGTGGCCTGACGAATGCGGCGGCAATGGCCCGAGACGGCGATGTACCAGTCAGAACTCATCGCCCGCCTGAGAGTGGGGGTACTCGCGGTGCGTCTTGATGAGCTCTGCGCTATTCTCAATCTTCCACCCATTGCGGCTCCTGAACACGCCTGCGGTGCCGAAGCCAAATGGGAGCCCCTGGGCGCCACCGAGCACGTCCAGGATATTTTTATACTCCAGGCTGAACGTGGCGCACTTGGCCGGGCCGTCGGGCCGTCCAACCCGGGGGTAGCCGCCACTGCGGGGGTGATGGTAGGGTTCGTGCGCACCGGGTGTGCATATTTTAGGAAATATTTCGCTGAGCCGCCCGACGTCCCGGACGAGGTGGCGATGTAAGAGGGAATCACAGGCCCGAGTAGGCTCTCCACAGATGACTGGAGACATGAGCTTTCCATGTTGAACCGGGAGATGTGTTGGAGACGGCGGATCCGGTCGGGCGGCACGCGAGGCCACTCAAGCGTGGGGGCCCGGAATGGAAAAGTGGTACCTACACAGCCAAGTCAAGGTCAGAATGACCTCGTGCCTGTTCCCGACGTTGAGGTTCCACTGCACGCGGCCAAGGGTAAGTGGGGGAGACCTCCATAAGCCTCCCACTTATAACCTGCGTGATATATTCCCTCT
>QGOG01008260.1:0-59141 GCA_003313185.1 Collybia sp. MG36
CGGTGACAAGGAACCCTTCCAAAGTCCGTCGGACTGCACCAAATCTAATGCAACCATGAGTGTTCTTAAGGGTATAAACTTAATCCCGGCCTTCTTTACCTTGGCCCTCAGCATTCAGGATCTCTACAAGGGGCGGGATACCAGTGCTGATGGCCCACAGGTTTATACTTCTAGTGGGTCAAGGTCAAGGTCAAGGTCAAGGGAGACCTATCTCTACTTTGGTGCCACCGAGCTATGTGAGTCGAAAGAAGAGGCTGGCGCCAAGGTGCCCAAGCCACATGATGAAGGTTAATGTCATGCCCGCCCACACCAGGCGGGTAAGACACCATCGCATCCCAGAATGTTGCGATGCGCTGAGCGGTAGTTTGTGTACCCGATCCACCTTATCTGGCGGAGCAAAATATCAACGGTGGCCGTCGGTGGTGTGTTGTACATCTACACTGCTTGACATGAGAATGCACTTCTGTGTAACCTTTTTGGTGGGTCCACTATTACACTAAACCCACATCTATTGTGATTTATCAATGCAGCTCTTGGCCATCAAACTTGTCTGAGCTAAGAAATTGATTGGGCCGGTCGCCCTGAAAGACGCGAAATCGCGCAATCGACACGGATGTCGCCATCGCGCCCCCAAAGTTGCGAAGTTGGCATCTTACCAATTGTCACATAAAACCTTGCTTGAGCTTGGGTCAAGTCGGCAGCTTCCCCTCTGACTCCAGAACACCACCACAGCTATGACTATCGGTTTCACGCATCCCCCACATTACGCTACCCTTCAAGCCACCCATCCCCTAAAGACAAAACGAGATCCACACAGCCTTCCTGTATTCGACGATAAAAGTCTCACTGAGCCAGACTCCCCTGTCCTCTATCTTCCCCCCCTCCTGTCTTCCCTCCCTGAGCGCTTCTCGTCCGAGACCACCACCTCGCAAAACCCCCCAGTAGTGACCGATTCGCGTTTACCCGATATAGATCCCGCCTCATTATCGTTGCATAAAGCGCTTCATCACTTTACACCAGTGGATTCCAATTACGCCGAGCTCCCCTATGCAGAGGCCTTTAATTGGTCTGAATTGGTACTTCCCGCAGATGAGGAGCGTGAATGGTATTGTGTAGTATTCCGTAGTCGTCGGAGGCCAGGCAGCGACGGCGGTCGTAAGTCGGACACACGTCCATAATGTCAATGTATCTTACTTTCTGCCACTCATAGCCTTATACGACGCTGACAAGAAAGCTCACGAGGAAGCCGTACGCAACGGAGGCGTACGTGTGTTCTTCTCGTTTCTGCACTGTCACTCATCCAACCTTTTAGCTACTTATGTACTGGTACGGCATACCAAATCCACAAACTGGAATGAATATGGCCACCTGCATCTGGCAGAGCCGGAAGCATGCTGTGGCCGCCAATTCGCAGCCGCATCACGCAGCAGCGATGCGTCTTACCGCTCAGTCATTTGATACGTACAGTCTAGAGCGCTACCGGCTTCGAAAGCTACGTGGCGAAACTGATGTCACAGTAGAACCTTTCACTGGCGGGGACATTGGGTGGTAAATCAACCAATATTTCTAATCGCGCTCTTGCTATTTTCATGCTTTCATATCATATACTTATTTTTTTGTTGCCAATGTTTGGAAGCATTCATAGTTATATGATTTTAACATTGCTCGAGGTTCACCATACATTGGAAGTTCAGCCAACTATTTCCTCCGCACATGGTGAGCACAAAAGTTCACATAGGCCAAACCCCAGAACCAATGCGACCGGCCCTGGGTCTCTCATTCGCAGATATCTGACCATCCAGGAATGGATTCCTCGCGATCTCATCAAATCAAAATGAAGTATTCAGGTTATCATTGTTCCATGATTCAATGCTGTCGTATGACGTTTGAGAACTTGGATTGGCGGTGACGTGATCCGAGTCCAGAGCTTGAAGGACAGAACTCTGGAAAAGAAATAAATCGGGATCTTCACTGCCATTGAAAGTGCTTACTTGTGTTGCTAGTTTTTCTTGGCAACGTTCCTGGGGCGGTTGCTCGCGTTTTGGTGGATCCTTGAGGGGAGAGATAAGAATACCGGGGGTCGGAGCAAAAACTGAAGTGGTTCTTTGTGGGGGCGTAGGAGGTCCGGTATCCACGGAGCTCCATTGGGCTGGGGGGACACGGAATGAATGAGGTGGCTCAGGTATCCCCAATAATGCGAAGGTTAGGTCCGAATCCGCATCTGCTGGAAGCAGTTCCGGGCCCGCTTCAATACTCTCACCAAAGTAGTCAGCTTCACCAGCAGTTGAATCGAGTGGGTTGTGATTCTCATGGGCAGCAGTTAATTCCGAGGAAAATTGTCCTGCTTCGTTCCCTTTCCGATTAAATGGTTTCCAGCTGAAGCCTATATCCCCGTAATCAATGGCATAACCAGATTCCAGAGGATCAGAGCTTGAAGGATCATTCACAGCGGAGTCGAAGTAGATCATTTGAGGGACACAATACCCGGGCCCCGGCGTCGAGAAAAAGTTGGGTGGCGGAGAGTCAATGCAAGAGGGATCAGATACGGGATCAGAGGTGGATTCGTCAGTTGGGGCATCATTACAGAATGAGGCAGGGTCTGAGCTATTGTTTGAGTTTGATGAGCGTTTCCCCTTTGGGCGAGGCAAAAGGTCACTATAGGAAACGAGTTCATGGACATCCTGTCTTTCCAGGTGGGTAGAGCGGGAGCCAGCGAATCTAGCATGCGTCAAAGGAGATTGTGTGGTACCTAGACCTGAGTGAGCCGCGCATGATCCAGGTCCTGGTGTCGAAAATGGGATTTGGAGGTCCGAAGGGATACTCTCAAGAATCTCAGCGTGAAGCCCCAGGGCGCGATTTCCGAGCACCAAAGGTGACAACAGGGGCTGAATAGTTGCGGCGCACGGATTCTGCAATTTTTGGTGGGATGCTGCGATAGGGTTTCGTCCTGGAGAGAAAGCAAATATCGGCGCCGGTTCTCCAATTTCGTCCACAGGCGTTTCAATCAATGGGTCAATGGATAGACTCGCCGGTCGGTTCACGATCTCACATGGTGATGGGGGAAGCAACACTCGCAATGGATGCTTTGGGGCCAACGACGAGAAAGTGTCAC
This sequence comes from Collybia sp. MG36, assembly GCA_003313185.1. Taxonomy (NCBI): domain Eukaryota; kingdom Fungi; phylum Basidiomycota; class Agaricomycetes; order Agaricales; family Clitocybaceae; genus Collybia; species Collybia sp. MG36. The sequence goes on from QGOG01008260.1 coordinate 3,113, forward strand.
ATAGCCACGCCGGAAGCGGAGTGGGACCACGTCGGTCCTGCAGATTCACCATCAAATTTACGCGCACCAACATAGGAGGGAGCCTCACTTCAATAAAGCTGCCCGGGGAGTTAGTAAGATCATCAGGATTGGCCATATGGGTTGTATGCGCGCCCCGAGAGCCGGATCGTGCTTTCATTTTTACAAGTGAGAAGTCCTTACCCAGTCGGCCATCATCAAGACCATTGTACGAATCAGCAGGCGTTTTTGGGAGGTCACGGCCGCTGATGGAGGAAGATCCAGTTGAATAGGCTCGAGAACGTCCCGAGCTAGTTGGAGAAGAACGGATCACGCCCATAGATTCAATCATCCGATCAAAACGATGGTTGAGACCAGAGATTTTGCGCCGCTTGACTTCGCGGATGAAGTTGCCTAGCCAGGGCTTGGACTAGTCCTATCGAGTTGAGCCACTTGTTCACTCACTAGGGTGTTGTGACGGTAGGCTCGTTCTGGGGTGTGGTTTGAAACAGTTCTGATTGGACATGATAGCATTCACCCACCGGCTGTGACTGAAGACCCCAAGGCAGGATGCATCACCTTCGTCGGGGTCATCCAACCTTTCTGAGAAACGACGAGTATGGCTAGCCATGAGGGGAAGAATGAATCTCGGATGTGATTTGGGTTGGAATTTCAATTTCTCACGACCATAACAGTCATTCATACGGGTACCATGTCATTGCCTGCTGCCGCGCTGCGTTCATCCTCCTGGAAAATCAACGTCACACGAAGAGCAACATACCAGCGTCGCACATATGTGGATTCATTGAAAACTCCATTTCAAATTGATCCTCTCCTGGCCGACCTCCTGGTAGCTAACGAAAAACCACGCAGTGTTGGGAGACCCAAGAAAGTGGACTCGCCACCTCTACCTCTAGATGATTCGCCCAAGGTTGACCTACCTCCCCTTGACCAGTGGCGGAAATATTTTCCAAATAACCTCCAGAATCACCATCGGGTTTCAATTCGAAACCCCCAGTCAGCATCGTTGCTAGCGGAAGCCTTTGTGCCAGAGGGCTCACAAGACAAAGTTATTATCGAGGCATTTCCGGGTACGCTCATATGTTAGCTCCATACTGGATCTTTGAACATGCTCAAAAGGACCTGGACAATTGACCCGAGCCCTCCTCGGTTTGCCGAAGGGCAGAATAAAGCGTCTAATTGTCATGGAGGATTATGGCCCTTATTTCGAATTTCTCAAGGTGCGAAAAAAATGAATCTACCACAAACCCACTCATTCCTCCCAGCCATTAGAGGCACTTGACTCACGAGTGAAAGTGGTTCCCATACCCGGATACCATTGGGATTCGTACCAAACCATACAGGACATGGGTCTCATGAGCGACGTGTCAAAACTGCCATGGGATGCGGGGCGTGAGTCCACCGTCAGACAATCCTAGCCCCACCATATTTACGCGTCTTAGTGCACCCACAGCTGCATTTCATATCCCATCTCCCATCAAGTGTCATTGGGGAACAGCTGATTGCTCAGTTGTTCCGAAGCATACCAGAGCAGCAATGGCTCTTCCAATATGGTCGTGTTCCTCTGAGTTTCATACTCAGCGAATACGTGTGGAAAGTGAGTCGTCAGGTATTACTATGCACATTATGATTCGAGGGCAATCCCTATTATAAGCGCATATCTGCAACAATGAATGTGACAATGCGATGCAAACTTAGTGTTATAGCTGAAGCTGTCGCGCAATCATCCGAAGCTCTTCCTTTCTCCCTGCTTCAGCCCTTCCATGATCATTTCCACCCAGTCCCGTCAGCGTTTTCGATGGCATCAGATAAGAGGCATAATAATCGGCGCGTTGGAAACCCCTTCCAGGCCATTAATATAACTCCCCTCGAATTCCAGGTATCTATTTATTACTATCTGCTAATATACGATTCTGAATATATTTTAGGCGATTAAGAAAGGCAAACTTGACAAGTGGGATTATTGTCTCCGCCGCCTATTTGTGCGCAAGGCAACACCGCTAAAGGGCGCTCTCTCGTATGTATAATTGCCCACCTGATTCTACTTTGTGTTCAATTCTTCCCAGATCTCTTGCTCCCGGCGCTCAGACACTAATCAAGAAAATTGCTGATTCTAGCCTTCCAGAGGCAGAACGTGTCGACATTAAGAAGCTCGTTCGCAAAATGACAGTCAACGACTGGAGTGTTTTGCTTAAGGCATTTGATGAATGGCCTTTTGCTCCTGAGGTGTGTTTTGCATGAAATGTAACCCACTCCGATCTCGCTCATTAGCCTATTACAGGACCTTTCGATTACTGATAGTTTTGCAATGAAGGAGATCCGGTAAACTGCCGTGGCTGTAATAGTGATGTATATATATTATGATGATAAAGGTACAGAGAATCCTAAGCAAGGCCTAATAGATATCGTGAAATGTCAATCCTCCACCAGCTGGGTTTCCTGAACGCAGAATATTTGGTAAGGGCCTGGGACCATTTCATAAGCGAATTGAATTCATACCTCCCAATCTTGCCTGAAACCAGTCTGGGTGTCCTCTAGTGTGACAGATTGCTGACTATCTTCTTGAACTCCCACTAATGTTGCGGCGTCTGAGGCTGGGATATCGGACATTGCAACGTCCGTTTCCTGTGACTCTCCGGTGTTCTCCTGCCGACGTTTCTTGTCCTTCGATCCCGGCATCATACCAAACAATGTGGTTTGCCTAGGACCCTCTTTCTTCTCGCATTCCTTCCCTTTTGCAGGAGCGGGACCTGATAGAAGGTTGATTTGTAAGCTGCCATGGGATAAGATGTAGAGGATGCACGTTTGCGTTTTGCGGCACTGGCGCCAGCCTCGGCGGCGTCAACTTTCTCGAAGAAGCTTTCCGTCTTATGGAGCGATTTATTAGGCTCCAGTTTTCGGGCGAAGGGATTACGTCGGGTTTCTTGACCCGGTTGACGGGCGAATGGATTTGCAGCTACACAAAAGTAAGATTACTTGATGGTCTTGTAGGGATCAGAAGTAGAATTACGTTGCCTCGGCGGAGGAGCGAATTCGGGTCGTTCCATTGGTTCGTCCGAGTCGTCTCGTTTGCGCTTGGCTTCTAAGGATGGTGATGAGACAAGAGTAGGAGGTTGAAGAGGCTGGCTCCGGATGGATGTAGCTGGCATTTGAGGAGAAGGTGTCACAGAGCTGTACCGCGACGTTTCAATAATGGGAACCGTCACCCGGGCCATCCCTGGTCGCTCGATTACGGGGGGCGGTCTCTCATCTGAGAGCAGGTCTATTCGGGACGAAGAAGCCCCATTTTTAGTGGAGACCTCGCGGAGAACAGGCTCCGGTTTCAGCCAACGTCGACGCTTGTCACGAGCAACAACTAATCGGTCTTGATTCTCCTCACGTTCTGTCTTTAGAATCTCTACCTTCTCTCTGAAGCCAACAAGATGGTAGAAATCCGCAATCTTCATGGCTGCATCAAAGGAGGCGGTATTGTGGAGGAGTTTCACAAGTTCAATCGCCCGGGGAGTATTATTGGCCTTGCACGCAACCTGAATCAGTTGGATGAACTCTTTGTCAATCGCCCGCTCCCTCGAGATGATATCGTCAGTGGTCAAATCATCATCGAGGGAATCCAGAGCAATTTGCATAAAAAGTAGCTCGCGCTCGACCCTGCGTTATAAATGAAGACAGGTTTGTCATAGCTTAAGAGCCACCTACAGCTCGTCTTTGGCTTCATCTCGACGGAACGGCATACGTATTGGTAATTCTTGGATAAGCGGGCGGGGGAAGCCAGGGTATTCTTGCCTTCCCTAAACTGAGAATGAGCTCAGATATCAAAATTTGGAGACGCGAGTGGACCTTGAGAATCAAGCACATAAATGTGCTTCCGGTGATTCCAATTGGCCAATACGATTCATCTTTCCCTTGTTTCCGCTCCAGGAGATTTGTATCCAATACCCGAGCCCACGACGCGTGGTGAGGAATTCTATATTTCGTCAGGATATGAACCCAACCTGTACTGTCATACATCGCGGGGGCCTTGAGCATTGTGTTAGACGAAGGTAACGGATGAGGTATAGATCCTACTCCTTGATCCGTGATTCCTATCCACTTCAGCGTGTGGCCTTTCGGGATGGGCAGAACATCCCGCTGGCGGATGCTGAAATCTTCAAAATTGATGAGTGTGTAGGACAAATTCTGCGAGCCTGTGCGGCATAAGTTGCTCTGCCTTAACCCTGAACGGGATAGCCAGAGAGCTCACCATCGATAGTAGTAGAGCCCGCTCGATGTACAACAAAAACCCAATCAGGGCTAGCTACCATGGACACAAAATCGGCCCCCAAGCCCATAATACGTCGCTCCCGTCCAGTACCACTGAGGAAGGTCAAGTCACTTTCCGTGGTGGCAATGACAACGTTCCCAAAGCCCTGCAATTCACTATCGGGGTCATTGCGGATGCTAACTGTAGGTGGCAGACCTCCAGCTGCAACTCCAAGGACATTTGAGTCGAGGCTTTTCAGAGAGTATGTCCAGTCGTTTTGTGATCCCCATTTTACGTAGGGTTTATAAAGTACTTTTGCTGGTAGACCCGAGTCCGGCAAGCAAGCAAAAAGAGCGCCCCGTTCGCCTGTGAATGGTCTAAGACAAGAAAATGGCACCGGGGGTGTAGGCATACCAAGGCAACCGATATCATATTTAGCCTCATCAGTGAAATGGTACCCCTTGCGGGCAGAACGATCAAAAAATTCAACATTTATGATGTTGTGAGTATCCTGACCCGTTATCTCTATAACACCAATCATGTTGTACGCTGAGCGATCATTAGTACGTTTAAATAATCGCTAAGATGGTTACGCACCAAGGTATCGCTTCCTGTTGTCCGCAGGAGTGGAACCAGGTTGGAAAGGCGGCTGTGCTTTTGTAATGCTTACTATACCAGCGAATTTAGAATGTAAGGGCAATGTCGAAGCCTGGAGTCTGACCCATTTCCTTGACAAAATCATCTTTACTTCGTTTTTTCGTTTCATCGTGCAATCCAGCTGGGATGTCATCAACGACCCAATCAAGATTTTCTAAATCACCATTGGGGTCGATATCACTGAAATCGTTGTTGGCATCGAGCGTTTCTATGTCTGCTGTGAATAAATCAAGACCTGTGGGAGGTTTGACAGGAATCGTAGCAGGGGCGCTTGTTGCAGCAGTAATCTTGACCGGACTTGGGAATGCTTCGGGAATGGGATTTTGCCAGCGGCTAAAAACACCATTGATATCAGTCCAAGCGACGAGATTATCTCGGGGAGAGAATGCAAGATGAGTGATGGTCGAATGAGGAGGTGTGGTATGACTGAGGGTATTGCATTTAGCTGGAATTGTTTCTGCGTGTGTGCAAAGCTGGGCTACCTTGCTATCACACGTCTGGTTTGAGTTGACCAAATATGAACCTTCGATTGCGAGGCCGACGCCAGGTATACTCCATTCGGGGAGAGGGCAAGCGCAGTTATGACACCATTGATATCTTTGTCCGAAAGTGCGGATGACTTTGACCATTGAGATTTTGAAATTACAAAAATCTCTAAATTAATGATTGGTTTGTGAAATGCTTCTTGGGTTGAGCACACACCATGAGTTCGGGAAGCAGCGTAAAAATGTTGGCCAGATGGATCCCAAACTGCAGCACAATCATGCAAGAATTCTGGGGACCTACTCGTGTCAATCCTTATGAATAGCATACTCCACATAAACATGTAGCGCACTCTGAGTCAGTCACAGCTGGTATGACACCTTCGATTGTGGCCTCGACAGTGGGTACTTTGTTAGACATATCCCATACAATAATTTTACCGTCAGAACCGGAGGTTGTCTAAAATCAAAATGAATTGTGGAAAACCAGGAGAAATAGCATGCCGAACCAGCAATGGTGCCGAGGGATGCCATGTTGCCTTTCTGACGCCTTTCTCGTGTCCATGCAATTGGTATACATTCGCGACATCTTCCATATCCACAACCTTGACGACGAGATCACTGAGAGTGGCCCTGTTGGTAAACCAGGAGAAACGAGATGTATGCCAATACTTACTCAGATGCGACGGCCACCGTCTTACCCATGGGATCAATAGCTATGCACCTTATGGCAACCCCATTCGTATTTGTAACGAGACCATCAAGGTCTCGTTCATTCTTGCTATATCTGCGGACCTCGGTATCCTCACTTCCAGATAGCCAGCAGTCATCCTATATAACATCAAAGCTGGGGGTGCGGCGAACTGGATATATTACACCTACGGATGTCGTTATCGAGGTAACGGCCTGATCTGCATCAATTGCAGTGACTGGCTCTTGTTCCGCACCCTCATCCATCTTCCATATGCGAACGAGACAATCTTGACCTCCGGTGAAAGCACGTCTGTTGAGAAATCAATCTACCTGTTTACACATAAAATATGAGCGACTTACGACCCATCTCGTGAAAATGCTAAACAGGTGGAACCTGGACCATGGGATGAGCTTGTGATAATATTCGACATGAATGTGCTAGGCAGGGTTGACGCTATGCAAACTTCTAAGCATAAACGCGTGGGTATGCATTGTGACGTAACGCGATTGTGACCACTGAGGTCATCCAGCTGATCACTGCCAGGTTCCCCGGGGTTGCCAGTTGAAACGTTGACTCTTGGCCCGCGCTGTCCGATGTCGTGATGGTTGGTTTTTCAGATTCTCCCACCAATGTCGCCGCTCCTCGGCGACTGGGCAGTGTCCAGCCGGACATCTCCTACTGGACCTTGAGACCGAAATTCAACAATGCTGCTATCATGGCACACTTTTGGATCCCTCGGTCGAATTGATCAGAAATTACAACCAACAAATAACGGATCCTGATGGGCATTGAACCCGACCCGCTTTGTATCCATTTCGCCTCCCCACCAGGTATATAAATATACCCATCGTCGTGTTCGAATGACACCAGTCAAACAACTAGATCCATCACCATCAAGCCTTGGCCGCCGTGGAGTTATTTTAGTGTGAGTTTGCTTTTCTTCCGCCCGGTTATTCTCTACAAAGGTTGTGTTTTAGCGCTTGACCACGGTTTGTCCTGTCACCCGCATCACGATTCACCGATCTTGCTCGAGCCAAAAGATAGTCGCCTGTGTACCACTAAGAAACCATTTCCAGTTTTGGATTGGGCGTTCACACCCAACTGATATCAGATCTTCTTCATACGTTCGCCTTCCTATATGTTACATCCACATTCCACCTGAGTGGCCATATTGACTCTGGCCTCCCCATGAATCCGTTTCCCCCACTCTTTTTCCCCCTCACTTGCACTTCTCTGTGCCTTTCCACACTCGCCTTGGTCGTCTCGACTCTAGTCATAGGCATATCCTCGCTATTATGGATAATCCCGGCAGCATTTGCTCTAACAATCACATACCACACCACCATCCTCTTCATCTCCAGTTCGGAGTCAACAAAATCAGCCCGCTTGTTCTCAGCGCCCGCTGTCATATTCGCATACCTACTTACTGCCCTTTGGGCATGTGATTCTGGTTGTGTCTTCGCGATCATCATCCTGCTACATACTGGAAATTTGGAAAGTAGTGCATCGGGAAGGAACCTGGGCACAATGATAACATCATTCATATTGGCGCTGTTTGAGGCCGCGGTTATGGGATTCATTGCCTGGCGTTGTCATAAAGAGCGGAGGCGTATCACATATTCCGCAAAATGGAGTTGGAAGCCGAGTAATCCCGAGTCATCGCATTGGGGGTTGGTTATCTCCTCTTTCTCTCACAGACCAATTGGAACTGAAGAGTGATTATAGGATCGGGCAAGGATAGAATTCACCTTGCTGTAGTATTATCTTCACGATAGACATTTCAAATGATATCGACAATCTAGCATACCATTCATTTCATCATTATACCAACTAGTATATTTTGTAAAAGGCTAGCTATGAATCTCGAGCACCTCAATGTCGGAATCGCTTTCTTCCTGGTGTGACCCATGCCCAACGTTGACCTCGGATGAGGGTATCCCGTCGACATTTCCATTGGGACCTTCCGAACCAGCGGCCTTCTTCATCAAGCCAGAGTCGTCCCCAGAGAGAGGCACACCGGATACGAAAGATTCCGTCAACGAGCTGACAGTGGTGACTGCCATGTCCAGAACGGCCTCCACCCGTTTTTTGAGCGCTTCATTTGAGCTCATTACAGTCTTTGCTTCAATCATAAGCTCGACATACCGACAGGCGGTAGAAAATAATGCCCACCAGTGACAACAAGTTGATCCGGGCATCAGCTTCATCAAGCCGCACCAAGAAAGATGGTTCGTTCCCATCATTGGAATGCTCTTCCATATCAGCATCAGGCATGTGAAGCTCAACTTCGCCAAAATGCGCCTCGAAGAACATGGCAAGCCTCTGAATCCTCATCACATCAGATGTGTTGTTGTCAGCGTGTGGGTGAGTGTCCGAGTGTGAGTGAGTATGTGGATGTGAAGTCACTATTATGACTAGCCATCAGATCATTCATCCAGGGATGTGAAGAAATGCCAACATTTTACGGATGCTGGACTTTGGTCAATTCCAGTAATTAGCGCCAAAGTTGAATCCGCGATCATGTCATTGCTTGCGCTGGAATCCCATTCCAAGGTTAATTCATGTTCCCCAGTTTGTTTCACGTCAATAGCTCCCATCACCTAACAAAGTTGAGCCGTTGGACATCAAGAAAAATGGATAGATCACACCCGCATTGTTGGGAAACCATCTTTATCAAGCCCTTCTTCCACGCTACCATACATACCCTCCAGGTGCCATCGAACCAATTCCCATTTCACGCCCAAGATAATTTTCTGCCGTTGAGTTACTGTGCAAGTGGACAGACCCGCAAAGTCACGTAGATCACGAGGATCCAGTAGAGTGTATGAATAGTCCTTAGCAACTATCAATCCAGACAGTAGGTCGCCGGCTTGGACAGGTTTGTCTGCCAATGTGCCTATTGCCTATGCAACAGATGAGGATAAGTTGCGACAAGCAGCCACAAAAAACGGAATGCACTTTTGCTACACGTTCTCCCCGGAAGGAGAGATTCAGGGTCTCAAGATTACGAGGGGTATGTATTTTGACATCTTCATCCCTCTCCTTATAGCGGGATGTCATTGCAGCGCGTAACCTACCCATAGCTGTTTGCTCCCCATGGACAAGAACCTTTCAACGGATCGTCAAAAACTAATTGACGATTGAGCGATGCCGACGTACGACGTGTTGAGCTTTTACAAGTTCAATGAACTCGGAATTCTGAGTGTAGTCGACGTGGGCACTGAAGGAAATATATTCCACCGAGATTTTGCGAGGAATAGTAACCCCTTTCAGAGAAACAAAGTCTTCCGGCTCCGTCATAATGTCCTAAGTGAGGATATGAGTTTTGTGCAACAAATTTTGAGAAAGCAAGTAGATGCTTTGAACGGCCAGGGTAGGGAAAACAGCTCCATTGTTTTGGTATATACAAGAGGTAGAGGGCGTCGTAGGTACCACTCAGAAGCCACTTGCTACTCACCCGTGCCAATGTTCCCTCGACAGAGTAACCAGTAATGATGAGCCCGTTCCGGGAGTCAGGAGCCCACAACTCAAAGAGCTCCCGGCTAGGTCCGACCTGCATGAATCCAGGACTCGCCAGCACAACGCATGGTGGGCCCTCTGCAATCTTCTTCTCCCATCCGCGTGCTTGAGGCACATTTGAGATATGTCTGGCACAAATTTCTGTTTGGGTCATTTCTATTGGTGGTAGTTGTACTCACGTGAAAACGAAGGGGTTGTCCCGCTTGGCAAATCTTGAACGAATATTGGAGTTCATAGTATGAATATAAGTTTGGTAAACAGCCATGCACTTGCGAGCCAGACCGGAGGCATAATATATCGGCACATTATGGAGATCGGGATGTTTCTTCCAGTACTCCTCCAGAATCAGCAATAATTCCTGTGCACGACCCAGAGCAAACGCGGGAAGCAAGACGTGACCTCCTCGTCGAATGATAGAGTGGACGAGACTCGTGAAACGTAGCTCCTTTTCTTCCCTCCCCTCCAAACTATGAACGCCATACGTACTTTCCACGATAAGAACGTCTGGGCGGACGGGCGGCAGTTCCGCTTTGACCAAATGCCGATCTTCTTCACGAGAGTAGTCGCCAGTGTACAGAATTTTGAGCCCGGCGATGTCAATCAAAAACATACAAGCACCAAGGACGTGACCGGCGTGATAGGGAGTAAAGGAGACACCAGGGCATATTGTTATCAGTTGGTGGACGGAAACAGGAATAATTGATGCTAATGACATGGTCATATCCAGAGGGGTAAAAAGAGCATCCGATGAGGATGAACTGAAAGAGCACCACCGTTATCACACGCAGAACGGGGATGATTCCGAGACGCACCCCATTCGCACATAGTCCTGCATCATAAACTTGTGCATTGCTTTAGTAGGATGGGTCATATAAACTTTTCCTTTTCCGTCCCTAAAATTTGTCTACAAGTCGTGAGTAGAATAGTGAATGTGAAAATGATGCTCACCTTTTCAGTAATATATGTCAAGGCGGCGGCATGGTCTAGGTGAAAACTACAAATCATTAAGCACCCCAGGCCCAGTGTGGTATTAGGCGTTGACTTGCTGTGTAATGAGTATTGCGTCGACCGTACTCCAGTCGAGTTCATCTATAAACGGGAGAGACGCGATCCCGCTGTGAGCCGGATGAACGCCAGCATCACAAACGATGGTTCTTCCGCGATATTGTAGGACGCAGCATGATCGCCCAACCTCTTGACCAGCCCCAAGAAGAGTGACGCTCAGGGTGGGAGAGTCCGTCATTTGTATATGTCAATCTTGAGAATCTCGAGGAAGGATACTCCAGAGTTCTTGTAATAATCTTGGGAGAGAATGGGAGGCACCACCGCCGTGACTGAAAGAGTCAGAAACGCGAACTTATTTATTTAAATAATACTGGCTGACTAATCGACACTTTCCTCAGCAAGACCTGTCCGAGTCTTCGAGCTCGCTGAACCTGTCTACATACTTATGGCCCAGCCTCAAAAAGGCCACAGGGCCAAAGGAACTAAAAAGCACACCCATCTACCTGCAAAGGATGCGGTCAAGCAGAAGCAGAAGAAATCTGCCATGAGACAATCAAGATCCAAAAATGACGAACTACGCATGTCGTTGAATAACCAAGCCGCACAGCTGTTATATGGCGTCAGTCAAAATTTGTAGGCAGGTCTCATTGAAACATAACCACAGCTCAGATCAATCTCCCACAAACGCCCAATGCCGCCCAGTCGAGTATGACACAGCCCGAATCGATTCATTTGCTCTCAGCCTCCCTGGAAAGCCTATGAAATAGAAATATTTCTTGAAACATAGTCTTTCATATGTAAGTACATTCATGTATCCTAATTAGGCGACTTGAATCTTTCAGAGAAGATACCAGTACAGCGGGGGGGGGAAGAGAAGGTATCGCAGAGAAAAGGTATCGTCCAAGCCTCTCGTCTAAAACCTGAAACCTCATTTACGAGCAATATGTTGAGCAGTACACAGAACACTAGAACCAAGATAAATATGAGTGGTAGTACACACATCGCGTCAGACTATGCAGCCATATCTTCCCATGTTGGCCTGGGAGCCCCGATCGACAACTTCCCAAGCTGTTTCCGCTGCCTGAGATTCTTGACCTCGGTATTGATGAGGTCACGTAGGCGTTCAAGATCAAGGCTCCTCTCAGCACGAGAACCCATGAGGAGATTGCGCCAAATTCCGGCAGCAGCAACCGAGTTATCAATGGGGAGCTGCAGCGGGCGATGCAAGCGAACCATCTTTTGCACAAGCTTCTCAGGGCTCGGGTATATTGCATTTGGCCATGCTACACGAATCGCGAACCACCATCCAAGAGGCTATTCGACAGTTAGCTCAATAAAGGCAGACTCAATCCAATGCACGTACACGACCATCGGGGAGCGTTCGTTCATGGTATGAATCATATGTGGTGAGGGTGCCATCAGGGAGGGAAAAACTATACGTCCATTGATAGTCAGAACAATCATGATGGAAAAATGAATAAAAATACCGGTGAACCACCCAGTGATTGTCCTCCGATCGGTGTTTTGCTAGCACAATAAGGAGACGAGGCATCCCCTCAAGGGCGAATGGGTTCCATAAATCTCGAAGCATCCCACAGGCATCACCATGTCGACCATTGAATACAGCAGTGCTGATCGCGTCCGCCATATTGGGGGGCACAAAGAGACGGTCAACAACCCCTTGCGGGCTATCTGTCAGCCTCGCGCGAACGTATCGTTTATATGTCTGTGTCGACCAGATGCTCAGTGCGACTTCGTCGACTTGGCGCCCGCGTGAGGTGCTGTTCAAGGCGTGGTCGAGTTCGCTTGATGGCCAGATGATCGCCCAACTCAACAGGCGCTGATGAATTCGCTGCCAGGGTGGGAGTTGCTGGCCCTCTTGACCATAATCGACTGGGTTCCAATTTTGTTGCGGCGTTGGAACAAGTTCGCCATGGCCATCATCGGGTAGGGCTGGAAGCGGAGGGGACTCGGTTCGATCAGGGTACGCACCGCCATTAGTGTCAGGAATTGTAGGGGCAGTGGGACCATCATGATTTTGTTCGTCATCAAGAGCGAGCTCCCAGGATCGGTGCGTTACTTGGGATTGGCTTCCCTGTGGTTTCTGCCGCAATTGATAAAACTGTTCTTCGAGACAATCTTGGCCACCAGATTCATCGCGGTTATCCGACATGGCATAATTACTACGGTTGGCGGTTTGCGTCTCGCCATCAGTTCGTGGGAGGCCATGGATCTGCTTATCTGTCGTGTCATCATATTGATATTCGTCTTGACCATCAGTCCCCTCGACCCGAACTTCTGTCTCAGGTGGTTGGTACATTGAGTCTGCCAGCGTCCCCCGCTGGGTTTGGATATTGACAGTTTGCGTCATGGGTGTACGAGTGTAATCGTCTCCATCATAGTTATCACGGCCAAATCTTGAATCACCATAGGAGCGATTTGGTGATAACGCTTCAATTTTCGGGCCGAGGCTTTCAATGCGTTGCTGCATCAGGACAATCTCGCGTTTGATATCCGACACCCAGGTTGGAGGATCCTGTGATAGAGAGCATGAGAAATGCGACGATGAAAACAGCGGGGCAGGGGCCCACATCATTTGGATAGTCAGCGGCATGGAGGTGGGCATTAGAACCATGATCATGATGTAATTTCCTGTATTGGCTGATGGACTGCACGTTGATTGAATGAAAATGAGCGGCACAAATACACATATATCGCACAACTCACCTCATTATCGTACTTCAAGCCCAACTTTTTCATCCTCTGCCTCACAGCCTTCCGAATGGCTTTCTTGACGACCTCATGAACCGAAGGATCGAGCTCTTGATGGAGTAGCAAGCAGAGTTCCATGTCGTGTAAATGGTTTACAGCTTCGGATTCGAGGGCTGACGGGGCATAATAGGATGTCCGTGTTGTCTGACTTGCTAGAGCCTCTTGGACGATACGTGCTTCCTCAGGATCCAACGCTAATTCATCAGCGGGCGACCTTGGGCGGGGTGTTATGTCGCCGTCCTGGTGTCCGTGCCCGTGCTTACTGCTGGTGATGGACGATTGCTTTCCATGTGAAAGTTGGGATGCAGTCTTTGCACCCCCAAATGGCGCCTTGCTTAGGTGGGAGGGGACAGCTGAAGCAGGTTTACCATGTTGGGACGCGGTCACTATTGACTGCCTCTCCTCTTCTTCGGGAATCGCATATGCACGCCCCCGGACAGCAGCATACATCAAGTCTTCACGAGTAGCTGCATGGCGGTATGGCGAGAACGGTCTGCTCTGATGACTACCAGGCATCAGTGATACAGGTGGCTGAGAACGGCCTGCCAAAAGGGTTAAGGCAATAGTTGCATGGGAATATTGCCTACTCGTACCTGCACCGTTTGGTGGCATCTGCCGAGATCCACTGCGTGGAGATAATTCGGCATCCGGATTGCCGTTGACCTCAGATTTGTAATAATTGGATGGCTCTTGACGTGAAGGGGTTTTTGACGGTGAGTAATGTTTTGCTTGAGACGGAGAGTCTGAAGGGGATATGGATGCTGCTTTGGATCTTACTTGTGATTTAGCACGAGGAGAGGAGAGCCCGTCAAAATTGGTATCATCGCCAGCGCGACTCTCGGGTAGTGGAGGATAGACTGTGCCCTTAGTTCTGGCTGTGGCCCGGGATTGAGGTCGATTTTCTAGCTCAGTTCCTCCACTGCGCGACATGGTTTTGGGTGACTTTGTTGAGGAAATGAGAACCCGTAGAACAAAAGACGAGAGGTAGTCACCATGGGGCCGATTGTTGCCTGGCGCTCTGAAGCGACAGACGGGGGTTTGACAGATCCGCGGGAAGGCGGTTTGGAATGTTGCGCAATGGATTTTGGTGGGCTCTCGCCGCCACGACCAATGGTAACGGAGTGCGCTCTTGGAGAAGCCATTTCGGAGGCCGGAAGAGGTATTTTGGTTGGGTGTGCATTTGCATTGGAACCCAAATCTGTATTGATGTGCCATGGAACTTCCGAGTTGGGCTTGGGAGCATTATTCCATCCTGACTGGTAGACATTAACCAAAGAACTGGTGATGGATGGGTGGGGCATACATTCCATGAAGCATGTGCAAAACGATTAGGCGGATGATCATCTGGTGGCATTGGTCCAAAGTTCCCAAATGAAGAGTCATAAGATTCATATTTGGGACCGGGTGGATCATTTGGACCAGGTTCGCGCTGTGTTTTCAAAATGAAAATGAAAAAGGCAGGCGCCAATGGAACGACGCACAGCTGGAAAAGTTGTGTCACCAATTTCTGACCTCAGCCCATCCTGGACGTTCGAATCGGCGTCTTCTCCTTCAGCCACACAAGGGAGCATGTCACCTCGACGACCCCGGAGAGCAGGAGAGTGGGTACCTTGAGATCCATTTCGACTGGACCCTGCCCTGCTTCGGTACTCGTTAGGATCGAGCATCGAGCGTGGAGGTGCACGTTCAACTTCATCTCCCGCAGTGTGCATACCATGTAAATATTTCATAACTATGAACCTGTAAGATTATGTTATCATGAGCGAACCGACGGGGTTACCTTTCTCGTTTGGAGCTACGGAGCCAGGTCAACCAATGGGCGCGACGAGAATGGGCGCGACATACCTGGGGTGGCGGATCGGAGAAGAATTGGTTTCAAAACTTCATCTTCATGCAGAGCCGACATGATAATGGAAAAAATTTAGATTGAGGGTGGCGCAGGCGTTGGTGGTATATGGTCAGGTTCAGAGCGGTGAATTTAGCAAAGGATAACTGGTGAAGGAGCGATAAAATAGCGGATTTGACGGAGAGATGAGTGTGTGGGTTATTTAGGTGAAAACAGGGTGGGTGGCGGAAGATAATTGAGAGATATCGCAATAGTGGGGCTCGGTAGTGATGAAGGTTTTCCAAAGTGCAACCTCGGAGACGGGGCTCATTGAACCAACACCAAACACAGGCAAATATCGAACCATGCTCAGAGCCCACCGCCAATACCACCTCAACTTTGTCTGCCCTGTTATTCACGACAATGGGGTGGAAAGAAGTACAGTACCACCCATGTATTGTTCTTTTCAAAAACGAATAATTTCCTGTCCTGGGAGCGTTATATACGTTAACGGCTCACCGACCAGCGACTGCGGCGCCACACAACTCACCTCGATCAGCCGCAATCACAACTCAAGTCATCCCGTCATCGGCAATCCTGACGGGAGTCTCAATAGTGCATTGACCGTGGCCGCTGCGATCCAATGCGTCCAGACAAATTATACCAAAGCCCTTGTGTTTAGTAGCAATCGGACATGGGGTTCTTTCCACTGACTTTCACAATGGCAAAACCGCGTTGGCCACTGGGTGAACATTGTTGAAACTTGACGGTACGTTTGTGATTGCTGGGCATACGAGACTCAAACCCGAACGACACCGTGAAACGGCGTGCCTTATTGCATGGAAGTGAGATCACCCGCCCGACCCTGGTTTGTCGGTTCTTCTGCGTGCCGCGGAACGTCATTGAGAGCGTACCATTACCATCATGATATTCCAGGCTTCCAACACATGGACCTCAAGCCATCCCCATGTTCTGGCCTCCGCTGAGAAGAATTAACGTCAGATGATAGACCCCACTTCCAGTGAAACTACCACGGGAGCAGCTTCTTCGAAAATCGAATAGTAATCCATATGCTACCACGGATTAAATCAATTGCTGGTGGACCGAAAACCCTCCGTGCATATGATTGCGCCTCAGGTGCTGTGGCCATGTATGAATATAGTCATGACGACCATTCTCGAAGCCCCCTAACACGAAACGGCTTCGCCTACAAAAAGGTGGTGTGGACGGTCCATTCGGTGTCTCAAGCGACCCAACAACAGCCCAAATGGTTCGCCTTTTGCCCCGCTTCTCCCAATTGCTCAGCCTCAGCCTCCTCGCTACCGTGATCCATAATGTCGATGCCCATGTTTACAAGAGGCAATGTCAAGCAACCTTGAATATTGCACTAGTTTGTGGCCCCGATGTGACTCGCTAACAGCCAAATCGTATTAATTGTACGGCCTGACCAGACTGTGGCCCATCGTTTGCAAGATCATTATTTCAATCCGTCCAATGGCCAATACACCGGCGGTTCTCTCTGGACTGATGCTGTGTGTCAAACATTAGCGACGACGATCACTCATGGATTTAACATTTGGTAGAACACATTGGAAGACCTTCACAATTTGATGCTCGCTACCGGAACGAACGACTTCTCGACAGTTGCAGATACCTCTTTTATTGGGAAAGCTGCACTTAACAGTGCCACAAACTGGCAGGCCATCTTGAACGGAAGTAATGATGATGCTGGGGTATGGGTTCGAATTAACTGATAAAGGATAACCAATGAAATAACAATAAAATAATGCTGCAGTGGATCGTCTTGGCCCTCTGGAAAATCGCAGACTACAAGAGCGCAAGAGGTCTCAGCAATACCGCATACCTCGTGAGTTTGATATTAGATTAACCAATTGCCCCCATGGAATAAAATCGGCGCAGAATAGTGCTAGCACGATCTATAATATTATTGCCGGACAATGGGATAACACCTGTGGTGGGGGTGGTGAGTGAATTATCAATACCTCTCCAGCGCATCATGAATACCTCCGCGCAGTTTGGTGGTCGACTGCCCACACATACAAGAATGCAGTTACCAACGAACTGTTCCTTCTTCTCTCCGCATCTGGGTTCTTAAGGTTCCGAAATCAAACCTACCTCGACAATGCGAATAAGGTACTGAGTTCTCAATGCTGTGTATTCATCATCTGCTATGGAATTTATCGGCGCTCTGTAGGTCTGGAATTGGTGTACGTATGGATTCATAGGATCCTTGCTATTTTCCTGATCGCCGTGTCACAGTAAAGAATACTGGCATGCGTAATTCGGCCGGCTTATACAACGACGGCCTCGACACGAACACTTGCGCAAATAATGGCCAGGTAGCAACCCACCTATTATTGTTGCTGTACTGTTAATTCCGTTTTAGACTACCTGGACCTACAATCAAGTAGCTATAAGCCAGGAAAGTACGCTTTCATTGCTGACGCTTGCTGCAGGGTGTTATCGCGTCGGGGCTCGCTGCCCTGTCGGTCGCAAATGGCGACAAGACACTTCTCGACCAAGCCGAGATCACCCTCGATGCTACCATTGCACACCTCACGACCATTAATATCCTTAGAGAGTCCTGTGATAATGTTGCGGCTGGTGGGGCGGTCTGCAATCAGGACCAGGTTTGAATTTTATATACATGTACAGGGAGACCGGAAACTGACCAACTTTGAACAACAAATAGCAAATCTTCAAGGTTAGCTCTCGTGCTTGCGTTCGTTTCTTGTCCTAGAAATAAATTTCAGGGGATCTGGACTAAACACCTCCAATATTATCTCGACGCTGCAAATGATCCCGCCCGGACTGCCAAATACAGTGCCTTCCTTGGTTCCCAAACATCCGCCGTCTTTCACTTCGGTACAAATGCTAACAACGATGTTGGCTCTGTCTGGTATGGTCCTGACCAGGTACCCACCCATTCCCCCTGCCTATTTTATTCATTCAATCTAAATACTCAACCAGGGCGGTTCGATTTTCACTCCCAAAACGAGTGCCAGCGGTCTAGCAGCCCATGTTAGCGCAGCGAAGTACGGACCTTGTTGATATCTTACTAAATGGATTCTATATCATGGTCATTGGAGTGTCTGAGTACAAGAAGATCCAGAAAGTCGGGCTTGCGCAAGTTGATGACTTGAGTGTACAGGAATTGAACCCAAACGACCATACGTTATAGCACATGCCAGTGTACGTGGCGATAAAGGCATTTTTCGACCACGCTGAGCGCTGAGCCCCCGTCTCGGATGCCATGATCGCACGTCTCATGACCAACGATGTTCTCACAATAATGTTACCTTTCGTGCCTCCGTGATAATCTGGTATTGAGCCTTCAGCAACCATTCCGCAGAGGATCAGCTGGACTAAACCTTCCAATGCCGCCTACCTTGATATGGCGAATGACCCCACTTGGACTGCGAAATATAACGCCTTCCTAGGCTCGTGACCATCCCTTCAAACGACTCTACGATCCTGCGGATGTGCACGGACGTGCAATCTTCGTTAGAAGGGCTGGTGAGGCTGAGTTTAAATCACTGTGTCATTTCTTATGATCGAGAAAAGTCATATATTTCCTTTTTGGGCTTTCCCAATCGGGAAAACCTGAGATTCTGAGCCGTCTTGGGATCACCTTCAGCACTTAGAACCATGTA
The DNA here is from genome assembly GCA_003313185.1 of Collybia sp. MG36. Taxonomy (NCBI): domain Eukaryota; kingdom Fungi; phylum Basidiomycota; class Agaricomycetes; order Agaricales; family Clitocybaceae; genus Collybia; species Collybia sp. MG36. The sequence goes on from QGOG01008260.1 coordinate 21,999, forward strand.
GTTGAAATATTCGAAACAATAGTGAGGTGCGCAGTACATTATCAACGCGGCGCGTGCTGGATGTATCAATGGCGCCTAATTGGGAAAGCTCGAAAAGGAAATTTCTGGCCTTTCTCGATCATAAGAAATGACCCAGTGATTTAAACTCAGCTGGACAGGCCCCTCTAACGAGGTTTGTTCGTCTCGAACTGCTTGAAAACTCTTAGAGGGGACTGTCACAGGCCTAACGCCTTCCTTGGTCCCAGTCTCCCAGACACCTGCTATCACGTCAGCAACAATCGAGGTACATAGTCAGTCCGGCTCCCTCTTAGAGATCCGCCTCCATTTTGAGCATCGAACGCACAAGTTTTGCCTCCAGGGTCTCATGGCTTGCCTTAACGCATTTATTACAATCTCAAGGCCTGACTCTGAAAACCCACAAGATGAATATTATATCTGTTGAAGTAAATAAAGAGATATTCGGATGTACAGATGATAAAAATTGACAGTAATCGTCCAGATGATGAAAGGATAATTTAATCAGCAATCATCACCGCCGTCTGCTCTTTCTCTTCGATGTAGATGGCTATCAAAGCCTGGTGTCGAAGGTTCGGCTTCTTCTCGTATTGTTTCCCCCTCTGGTCCCTTCCATATTCCTTTTGCTGCTGGAGAGGAATCTTCACCAGGGGCAGTTCCACTCAGAGCCCGCTCCAATGCTACACAACATGGTTTCAGTGATAACGATGACGAACTGGATCAATGAGTGTGACCTTTTTCTCCTCGCTTCTTCAGTCGTAATGACATGGCCACTTGAAGAGAGTCGATATAGGAGTCGTATTTCACAATCTCGGTGAGCAGATATTGCGATTTCTTCTCCCAATTACTCTGAGATTTGATGGCGTTCGCTGTTCGAGGTTGGTACTAAAGCCCCCAGGGCATAAGGTTAGTGATAGGCGTTTTATTGTCAAGTCATGAAACAATTTACCAGTGCGGCCATGGGTTCGCGGAATTCATTGTGCCGCTCAAGATCTCTTTTCATCGAAGAAACATGTTTTCTCAATGCATCAAGTTGGGTCTCCTCGTCATGAACACTAGCGACCGTCGGTGGCAAAGGAGGTTTCCAATCGTTGATAGAAATTCGTTCAACCCACGGGGAATGTGCTGCCCGAACGGTTGCTGCTCCTTCCCGCCACCCGAATTTGCTTCGGTTGCTTCGACCACTGCGACCGCTGCGAACACTCATCGAATCAGAGTTGTCCCGGATCGATTCATTATCGGATTTTGACCGTCCGTGAGAATAGGGGTCTGCAATGCGGTTCCATCCGTATTCCATGTTTGATACGCCGCCAGCGAGAGGTTCTTTGCTCGTTCTGGCGGCCCAATAATTGCAGGTAGATACCCATTCATTGACGAGCTCTTCCGTTCCCGCTTGGAAAAAGTACACACCACCATTTGCCAGTGTCAAGACCATACAATACGGGCGTTGTCGATTGTATCCTGGGGGCGGAAGAGCATGTGCTAACGAATGGGCGAGATGAACAGTTCCAACTGAGTGGGCATTTGCCTAGATGTAGGTGAGATGGGAATCCCAATGGTTAGTTTTTGACGCACTAGCCAATTCCCGCCCCCAAAGGTGCCCGAGCCACTGCCATGATTTTCACCCCCAAATGTGAACATATTCAGTTCACCCTTTTGAATGACAACAAATACGTCCAACCAGGCTTTATCTCTTGCCCTTTTCCCCGATGACTCCCAGTACTGCTTGCGGCAAAGATTTCCCTCTTTCGCCCAGGGTGCGCCAAGCAAGGCCAGTTCTTCATCACTGATACTAATCGTCGTTGATGAAGAGTTCTCGCTGTGGACGCTACGGTCGTCATCTTCCTGTGCTTCTCGAATGATCGTGTGCGAAAGGTTGGACGCGAATCCTAGGGTGGGGGTTAGGAATGACGAGCTGGATCCATACAAGGCCTGATACCCATTAGAGACAACCCCGAATTTTGATACAAGCCATACCTCGTGTGTTGATGTTGCGAAACTAGGTGATGGGCTGACTCGGCCATCAATGCTACTGTTACTGCTATATGGGCTGGCTGGTTGAGCACCAAGGATAGACTGCAAACCACGAATGCTACCCCGTTTCAATGTAGTCAGTCGGTCAGGGGGGCCACGCAAACTTCGATTACGCAGAATATTGGAATTTCCAGGACTCAGGGATGACATGGATGGACGGGTGAGGCTGCTGTTCAGTGGCTGTAAGATCTGCTGAGTCTTGATCGCATTATACATTTCCTAGCAGCAGCGTAAGCAAGGGTTAACCAGGGTCACTAAACTGACCTTGAGCAATGCTTCCATATCGGACTCCCATCCACGACCGTATACAAGGTTCCTACTTGGAGGCCTGTATTCGTGGCCAGTAGATATTTGGATGGAAGGTGTGCTCCCATTAGAAGGTTGGGTATCTGATGGCGAAGCATGATTCTGAGGGGATGGGGAAGCCATTACAGCGTCGCGAGAAACACTATTCCAACTGGCGATACTGTCGCTTCTTTTGGAACGGGATAAAGTCTCTGTGCCGTCGGAACCAGCACCTCGGAGACTGCTACTGCAATCATCATAAGTAAGATCCGAAGAGGATATCTGCCCTGGCGGGGTAGGCTGAAGCTGTATCTGGATGGTGGTTAGAGTATTCCGGACAAATTGATTCCGCGACATTCGGGTGCTGATTTCAGCGATGTGCAAGTCAGTGTTTAGGAGCAAAAGGGAGTATGCTACAGCATGGACAGTATCTGCAGAAGTCACTTTGAGTAGCGGAAATGAAATTTTATGACCATCACGAACTGGAGCTTCCATAGAGTCCACCTGGATTGCAATCCCAATATCGCCTGCTAAATTCCTCGAGGATGCGATCGACTTGTTGTGTCTCCCCCTTGATATAGAGTTTGGCGCATAGACGTCTAGGGTTCTAAATGAGTTGGATTCTATCATGGCCATTGAACAACGAACCGAAACGCCAAGTCCAACCTCAAACCCGAAAAATCGAAAAATTGAATGTAGTGGTGCAGTGCCACTTTATTGATGAGACCACTTCAGGGATGTCAACAGCTGTCGAATAGAATATAGAGCGAGATCACACACGATCCACCCAGCCATTCTGCAATCTTGTCTTTGGCTAGAAATTCTTCATCCTCGTTCCAACAGCGGGAAGCCAGCTCCTTCCCTCGTGTCTCCACGTCAGCGTTTTCCTCAGCAACGGATGGACGGCTCGAGGAAGGGAAACGGGCCAACAGTAGGTCGTTTACACCAAGGTCCTGTTGTGAACTCCTACGACCCGGTGACACTGCTTATGAAAATGAAGGAATGCATCAGACTGAATGAAAAAAGTATGAGCTCACACATGTCATCTCCGATGGGTATAAGTGATGGTTCTGAGCTGGACGCCGTCGAACGATGTGTGAGGCGTAATCGAGCAGCATCACGAGGACTATATCCCACACCAGCAGGTCCTGCGGCTCTCGATCTAAGCGGACTGGTGCCATGCCTTGAGCTTGTGGTACGAGGAGAGCCTATCGAGTGAGGCCGTGAGGATGATCGAACAGGCGTTTGAAGGGAGGAAATGCGTGGGGGCACAATTGGCGATGGTGGGTCACTTTTATCCCCCATCTCATTGTCAAGAGTGGAAGGCATCTCGAGCGTTAGTGTGGGAGTGATGGGATATGTCGCGGATTTTTTGACGTCGGGACGATGATCGTGCTTGGAACTTGAAACAGCATCGTCCGTCTGCGACCGGAACGTGGCTCGTCGTGCAGGGGTGGAGGGATCTCGAAGGTCCAACGAGGAACCAGAACCTGGGTCTAGTTGAGAGAGTTGACCTTTAAAATCATCCAAAATCCCATGTAGAGTGCTATCTTCCCATTGTGGAACCTCTTGCTTACGGTTGACCTCCGGGGTTGGCGGAAGCGGGGCGAGATTCCCCATCACTTTTTTCAGCTCAGCATCACTGACGCTCATGCTCCTTCGCTTCCCCGTTGTGGCAGTATTGCTCGTAGGTAGCTCTGGTTGCTTCTTATTGAGGATGGATTCAGCCGGAAGGAGCACGGGAGTTTTGTCAACAAAGACCATGGATCGCTCATCAGCATCCTCGCCGTCTCTGATGGCAGGACTGCCCATAATTGCGGGTAGGGGTTTTTGGGTAACAAGTGATGAATGCTGTGTCACAGTAAACACATCAGCTATAGGGGAGCCGACAGGGGTTCGCTGGTGCTGAATAGGCAGTGGGGGAACGGGAGGGGGGAAAGCATCAAACAAGGACGGCGTGGAATATAAAGGAGTGGATGGCGCCGAAGAGAGGGTCGCATCAGTTTTCTGTATACCTCAAGTATCAGTGACACGCAAATCAGTGATGAAACGCCCTACAGATCGTTCCCGAACGGCGGTTTGACCCAACATCTTTCCCAGGAACGCACTGGTTTTTGCTCTCACGGAGGATTTAGCAGGCTAGTGAGCCAGAATTTGAGATATATCATAAGGTTGTGATTTGGAGACTGTATACCTTTGATCCATTTTCTTTGGGTCTAGGACTTGGGACAATCCAATCCGGGCCAGGACTCGACTCACCAAAGGCCCTCCTCCCTTGGCTTTTGGACTTGGAAAGCGGTGTAACCTGAGGGGACGCGGCGGGACCCGATGAATACGAGGTGGATGACCGTGGCCGGGCTAACCCAGCTGGTAGGGGCGGTGGAGACTCTCGTTTCCTCTCCTTCTTCTGGTGGTGTGAGCCAATAACGCCTCCTCTCTCCTTCGCTTTTCGCATCAGTGTAGCGAGGTCAGGACTGCTCGCAGTCCCCGGCGATCGATACATTGAACGTCGGTTGGATTGTCGTTCTGTGTTGGGGGTATTATTACTATGGGTATTGTTTGTATTATTATCCTCGGCGTCATAGAAAAGGTCATTGGATGACGAAGACGGAGATGGTGGGACATGTTTAGAATTTGAAGGACCGGCGATGGGTGATGGTGTGGGCGGCACCACGGTAGGCGTTGATGGCTGTGCGGATTTTGGTGTATCATAGTTGATAGTGCGTGGTGAACCAAACGCCCGCTTTATCGGGGAAGGGCTGGTATCAACACCCAAAGAGTTGACATCCAAGCCCTCCTTGAGCATAACGGTGCCCTCAGCCCTCAGTGCCTGCTCAAAGTCCAAGTCTGTGCGCGATATCCTGCGCTGAATGGGCCGGTTGTCTTGGAATGATGAGGCGATAGGTTGAAGTCCCGTGGGATACGCGGTTGGCGTCGTCGTGCGCGACGTCGACGAAGGCGGAGGACGGAAGAGCGATGCCAGGATGGGCAAAATAGCCGGGCAATCCCCGGGGGATTGTGATATCAAGGAAATGGAAAATATATCACGACCGAAAGTTTTCCTGACAACGACAGTTGGTAATTCAGAATTCAGGCGCGCCACCCAAAACACAATTTACCCAATATAGCCTCCCTCCACGTGAGCCACATACCAATTGTCGTTATGTGTATTGTTACATCGACAGACAGACAAAAAATAATAATCTATGGGGCATACGCAAAATATCTACCATGTCATCAGAGTGTGCAGTAATGGTAACAAGAAGAATGTAAGCAAAAAGGGGCATAACCAATCAGCGGGATCAAGATCATGAGCTATGGTGGATAAATGCATGGGGCGTGGGTGGGGAATGGGTACTATGACAAGTGGTGGAAATACAGTCTAAGTCAGGGAGTCAGGCTTCGAAGCAGGAGGGAAAGTACAGGGTAGCTCGAACTAGGACCCAGATGAAGTCATCTGCAGTCCAGTGGAAGTCCGTCTCTGGCGTTTGGGTCCACTAGCAGTTGACGTTGCGTTTGGGGACGCCGCCGACAGTCCGACGCCGAGTGAAAGCCCCGAGTTGACGCCGCTCCGGGTGGGAAGTATCCTTGAGCCGCCCGTTAGGCTCAGTCCTGAGAGTATGGAGTTCGACTGGGACCGCGGCCGTGATGTCGATGATGCAATCTTGGGCAGTGCAGAGCCACCTTTACGAGAGTTACTACTCGGCGCGCCTGAAGCTCGATTCCTAGAAACATAAATATGAACAAATCCTCGTTATCTATGGGCGTTAATAAATACCTTTTCTTGATCACATCTGTCTTGAGTGATAGAGGACGGACAACGCCGTGCAGTTTCTTATCGAACGAGATACCATTAGTGCCATCTTTTTTTGGAAGCAAAACGCGGCAACCCACATAAAACAGCCCACATGCATTACCTACGACCCACAACAACCCACTATCAGTACCCACGAAAACATCGAGGAAGAAGAACGCACAAAGCGGCTGCCCTTCCGAATCCCGTCTCCAGAGCGGCGTGTTCGTTGTCTGGCAATTGGTGCATAGAGTCGGAGTCTCGCTCCCCTCCTCCCCGCCGCCTCCTTTCTCCGCCACACCAGAACTCAGGTCTGGCGTACTCGCTGAGGACCTAAGTTCTTGCCCCTCCGGTCTTTCGCCAGCACCCTTCTTCTTTCCATCTGCGCCTTTCAAGGAAATATACTTCCGAGCATGACTCTGCACGTGTTTTCCGCCCCCATTCCCACTCCCCATTGTATTTGCCCGATTCGACCCCTCGACTGAAGGGGGTGTCGATGCACTGGATACGTTCTGCGGTTCAGGACTAGCCCCTGCGCTCGAGCCCATGCCACCCCCAGCACCCCATCCATCACTCGTAGATGGGCTTGTGTGGTGGTTATATCCGCTATACGTTCCAGCTCCGATACCAGCCGACCCAATGGTGGTATCCCCTCCAAGAATTGTCGGATCGACATGCGTAAACTGCGTGTGCGCGTCGAGGCCTGAGTACATCATGCCCACCAATCTCCCATAGTCTAGCACGGCAGCCTCGTCTGCAGCATTGAGCTGCGCGTAACCCTCAGCCAGGGCCGCGGAGGCTGCTGCCGCTGCCGCTGATAGTCCGTTTTCGCTTGATGTTGCTCCAACTCCAGGGGCTGATTTGGGCCCACTGATGCGCGAGGCTGGGCTAGTGGGTGACTCCATTGAAGCAGGATGGTACTGACTGCGATTGCCCCTCTCCTTAGCCCCCGCGATTCCGTTCGCAGTTGAGCTGCCAACTGGTCCCTTTGATGCATTCACATTCTTGCTAATATCATTCCAATTAGTATCAACACAAGCTACAGCAAAGGCCAGAAAGCTAACCTGATCACCTCACCACCATCAGGCATAACTCCGTCAGGCATGCTGCCGTCCGGTAAATCAAATAACCCGTCGTAGGGCGGGAATGAGAAATTGAAATCCGTTGAAGGAAATACGCCGCTAGCCGTCATCATATCTTCTCCCGCCCCTAGCCCCGCCCCAACCATATCATTAACCTGTGACTGTCCTTGTGGCACCCCTCCACCACGTGATGTGGATTCTTCTCCTGTGCCACCCTTCGCGTCCCCCCGTAACATACTCTCCAAGTGCTCAGTCTCCGCCCGTCTCTTCGTCCCTAATAGACTGTCCGGTGACAGTGGCTTCCCGTTGACCTGATGGCGTCCCCCAACGCCAGCCAACATCCCAATTCCGTCCTTCGACACAGTGTGGTCAAAACTTGTCTTCCTCACGTGGCGTGGGAAGGCAGGGGTACCTTGTTGCATGTATGAATTGTGGTGATGCCCGTGCGGAACATTTGGCGGTGGGGCCATGTGATTCTGACTCGGATGCACAAACACACCATGGGGGATAGGGTGGGAGTATTGACCTTGAGGGAGAGAGGTGTTCGCACCATGCATCATCATACCTGGGTGGGTGTATAATGGTGACGAAGTTCCAGTAGTCGTGTTGGATGGGGGGAACCGCATAAGACCATGCAGGCCATACGATGGCAAGGACGACGGCGCAAATGTGGGACTACTGTATGCTGATAACGACTGGGAGTGTCCATAATGCGACGCGCCAACATGGTTGGTGTTTGTGTGACCACCGAACGCGGCCAGGTAGCGGGAATCAAGCGAGTTATCGAACAAGGGCTCAGTAGGGTCTTCATAGACTGATGAGAGTTCGGGGTTAGTACTTTGGGAATGGTTCTGCTGTAGGTGGTCTAGGTGGTACGATGCAGTAGAAGTGGAGGGGGGGCTTGGGTTTCTCAGTGGGATGGGGATGCTCGGTGAGGTTGATGCTGCGGCTTTGAATCCCTTGTTCCAATCGCTCTTCTGTTGTTGTTGTTGTAAATATACTTGTTGGTGAGGATCCGGAAGGGATGAGGGGATAGCTGGAAACGCAAAACGTCCGTCGTGGAACGGTCCATTACTATTTGAAAGCATTTCCAACGTTCCAGTGGACTCGGGCGGACGGGACCGTGAGCGGGACGTAGGCCTCCAGTCCATCGATATTCGGGATCTAGACCTACTCATCGCACGCCAATCCATGGGAACAACGCTATACATGGAGGTCAACAAGAGGTGAGAGGTTGAGGGGTGAAAATAAACCAACTCTTCTTCCTCGAACCCGTCTTGATTGGTGCCATCAAAGCCCACAACGCGCACCTTAGCTTTGCCTTTATCGATCCGTCGTCCTCTCTCATCGCCATCATCTTCCCTTGTCGCTTCCGTGGGTGAGTTATCCTTCGTCTTCTCACCAACGACATCCCTTTCCGCAGTGGGAGCCACAGGGAGACTAGGCTTCTCCTTACCAACTTCCGCTGCGCGTTCCTCATCCTCCTTCTTCTTTTTGAGGGCAAGGGCCATCATCCGCCACGTGAGGTTCTCCATCCTCTGTGCGTGTGGAAGAGTGGCCTTTGTTCGAGCGTACATCTTCCACACCTGGGTGGCAAGTGGGTCCTCTTTGGCCAGCTGTTCAGGATCATGGTCCTCGCCGGCCATCGTCTGGAGATCAGGAGAACCGGAAACTCGGGGGGAGGTAAATGGGCTGGTTGCCTGAGGGGAGCTTTGAGTCGTGAAGAGGTCCTCGGAGAATATATCGGTAAAGAGGCTGGACTTTGAATCTACGATGGGAGAATCGGCGGGAGATTGAAAAAGAGATGCGGAAGAAGTGGGATCTGAGGGGTGATGAGGTACGATGGGGTTCAATGGTTGGTATGACATTGTAGGAGACATCCAGAGAGAGGGAGCGAGGCCTTTAGTTGAACGCTCACCTGGGTAGGGATAATATGGGCCTGGAGTGGGATGATCGTATATGACTGGACTTGTCTCGACGCGGTGAATCGTCCTGGACTGTTGTCGTCTCCGCCTATCGTCTGCACATGGAATGAAGGTTGTGTATCGGAATGGATGAAAACGAAGGACAAACCTGGGGCATGGTGTAAATCCGAGGAAGAATCGGATCGTGGGAGGGTAGATTTTTGCGGGTAGGCGGTGTAGGACCAGGAACCTGATGGATCCCGCTCGGTCATGATGGAAAGGGGAGAGGACTGGGGGCGTTGGGAGCTGTAGCCGTTGTGGGAGGAGGGTGCGGGCACACTGGAGGATGAAGCTGACAGAGATCCCAGAACACCATTAGCAGCAAGTGCGGCAAAAACGGATGGATTGAGGGGTGCCGAAAATATGTTTCCCCAGTCATAATTGGGGGTGTTCTGGTCGGGATTGGACGCATTGTCACCATCCAGGATATTGTCGGCATACGGTGATGACACCAGGGGTTGCGATGAGGAGGAGAGATCCATGGCGGTGAGGAAGAAGTGTTGCTCAACTCGAACGGACCGATCGACTGAATTTCGTTTGCGTCGAGACCCCGATATCTTCGCATGGCCTGCAGTCTCCGGGGTCTCGCCCTCGTTCCCACCCTTACGCAACTTCTCAATTGATCTCGAATCGATCCAAGATCTTATGCATCTGGCCCGGCCTCCTCCGGGCCCCCTTCACCATCAACGCCCGCTCGGCCACCCACCACTCCGGACCGTGTAGGCCACCAAGCTGATCAACCAACCAAGATGTGCGGCTGATTTCCAATTTCGGCTGGCATAAGTATACTGCTTTGTTCCAGCTTCAAGCACACAACAATCTCTCCATCACAAACTAATAGCCAGTCTCTCTCCCATCTCCCCTATATCTCGCGTACGCCCAGGTATCGCCGCACCTCGTTTCACACCGCGGAATTCCTTCAATGTGCCATAAGTACTTAGTTCGCTTACAGTTGCTTGTCTAACTCAACATTAACGCCACGTCGGTCTCGCACTCCCGGCGCTTGTATGTACATATAATAACCTCATCGCATCTCTTCTGATTGGTAAAATTCCAGATTCGTCATTACTACATCCAAACACCAGTTTTCCGATCCGAGCAACAAAATGAAAGATGTACATAAAATAAACCTCACCAACCATAGGGCTCCGCCTATTTAGTCGGCCACATAAATCAACAGCTGATTGAGTTGCGACGGTGTCGGTTCATATTTGTATAACCTAAAGCATGTGTCAGATTCACCTCCTTGCTCGAAATTTTGTTAATAGAACTCTGATCCATTGACTCACAGCTTAAAATGTGCACAAGGAAGTACGGGACCAATTCGGTGCCAAATTGCGATGAAATCGATGACCCCAGGCCAATCATATGTACGTTTACGAATAACTGCGACAGGATGATCAGCCCCGTGTTCATGACGTTCAGTAGGCTGTTTACGTTCACTCCTTGTCTTGCTCCTTTTTTCCTCTTCATGTAGCCCAATTCCACTGGCGCTCCACTCATTGAGTATGAAGTGGGATCTCATTCTACAATAACGTACCAGCTGGTTTGTTATTGGAGGAAGTGCCAATATGTTCTAACGTCCAAATTATAGTGGCATCGAATTAATGTTCAATCTCCATCTGATGTCGCTGATATCGGTTCCTCTTAGCGCTTGGGCTTGATGGGGTAAAATCGCCAACGAAAGAGCGAGCGCTACTCATCATATGTAGGATCCACATATACTTCCCATTGATGATCGAATTCAGAACCCATAGTGACTTTGCCGCTCGCCATTCGCGGTCTTGGTGCGGCATGGCGTGATTCGAACCCCTTCCTACGAAATATTCATGAAAAATTCCGCGGTGCCCCACGCCCGACTGGCGAGAAAATCCACCGTTCTTGTCGTTTCACATAATAGCGAAAAGGGCTAGTATCAATCTCTCCGCCTTCACAATCAGTGTCCCAGCAACTAAATGGGAGGGTTCTGCATACAATTTCAAGTACGATGCTTGCACCTAGTGTCAATGTGCGCCTCTGATCTATTTTTAAACTGGGCACGTTGCCATTGTCAGATGTGGGGCGGTTACTCCCACAAGACCAATATCAGATTCTATAGTGCTGGCTTGTTAAATAAATAATAAAGCAAGCTGAGGCAGGGGGCCTAGGCTGACAGAAGCGAACATGAACTGCCATTACCATTGTGGTTGTGGGAACTATAGTGCTCATTGACCGGCGGCTTGCCACGCCAAACGCCTCGAGCATCAGATGGTCTGACATCCAATAATCTCACCACAGAACCAGCGCTGCCACGAAAAATAACAAGTAAGGCCCCTGGCGTGCCGCGGGATTGCAGGAATGATACTGTGACATGAACCAACGTCGCCCTACCATCTAACAGCCCCAGACTGAGTATGGTCCTTGTCCCTACTGTACAATACTGCCGGAGCAAACTGACAGGGGCTACTGGTCACACTCAACTAACACGAGCGTCATCGCATGTCAAGAAGTGGCGAATGGAAATATGGCACCCGGAAACCGGTACCACCATCTGTGCGCGGAGTACATTGCCGCACCGCGAATGCACACTGGGAGTAATGGCTACCCCACAAACCTGAGGCTGTCAGCGCCACAGCCCTCCTGTGATCATCTGATGCTCCATTCAACGGACCCTTTCTAGGCATAGATTGAATTGCCTCCGGCGTCCAGCAAGGATGGTACAATGGACCCAGCACATAGTGGACCTAACGGAATATGCGAGGGCACTCGACGGAACGCTGAGACAACGAAGCGACCAGGACATATATACAACATCCTGTCGATACTTGAAAGTAAGCTGTTTTCGCCCGCGTCAATCAGCCTCCAAAGACTCGATGGTGTGATTATGGCGAGGTCAAGATATCGGGGTAAAAATCTCGGACCAGATCTCCACGCAGGGGGTTCTGATATCGAAGCACATCGATCGAGATTGAGACTTTTTCCCGCCACATTCGAGGATTTTAACCCCATATATATGTGTCATCTTATCAGATTCTTTTTTTTCCCTCACAAGTGTTGAGGTTGGAATCTACAGCTGCGCTCGGCATGGAGGTCTGATATATCTTTCTTATCTCGAAGTATTGGTCCCGTTCAACGTTCACCGGCACTGGTCACCGGCACCACTCATATCTTGCATCCTTATCGGTTATCCCTCTCAATCCATTTCTTGTCGTACATAAGGGGGGTTGAAAAGATATAAAAACTTGAGCCAAGGGCCGTCCAGCTCCTACTGCATTTGCCCCTCCCCCAACAGTGTCTCCCGGTCAAATATGTTTCATCGGTGGTTTTGGACACTTTCTGATGTTCCTGGGCACCGGCATACCCACAGATTCAATCCTTATTTATCGAATTGCCTTTAGGGAACCCTATCTTACTTATTCGCGGGAGAATCCCGACCGCAAGCGGACGGTACCAGCATGACCTTCAGAGTCTATCTTTGTGATGCTGTATGGGGATACCAATAAGCGGCGACGACGAGAAAGGGAAGGTATGGAGTGGGGAAAAGACGACGAAAATCCTGAGGGAGGTAACATGGATATATGTGCCTTAGATGGTGGTGAAATGACTGCTCTGGTTTCGGGGGATCGCCACACCTCGTACGTTTCAGATTCAACAACTTGTCCTACTAAACCCCGCCAGCAGAGGGCGAGCAATAGCTAACATTTGACCGATATACGATGGGGTACCAATACGGCCCGGTTCACGGCTCCCCCAGCCACTTCCCCTTCTAATGCCTTTACTTGTCCTTTTTCTCCTTGGAACTCTCCTTTGGGTCATCGCTCCACTGCCAAACTTCGCGCAGCTCCCCACGGGCAACCGCTGTGATGAGAAACGAGGCAATGCAAGCTGGGCTAGGCGCGCCGGACGCGATCAGTCGCAAAACAAAACACGCACAAAAACAATCCACTTGCCTGAGATACAAAAGCGCTGGCTGTGCCGCTTTCCAAGTATGCATGACCAGCATGGTGGTCACCAAACCCAAAAAGTAAGCAGTGAGCGAGGCATAGAAGTATGGTTTGGCGAAGGCCTTTGGTGAAGATTTAGAGCGGTGATGATCGAAACGGAGTGCCAGTGCGACAAAGGTCCCCGGAATAACAATATCCCCTAGGCCGAGCATTGTAAAACCCCCTGGGGCCGAAGGGGAGGAAAGCGATGCAAGGGTAAGGGTTTTTGGCCAGAGCAGTTTGATTGGAACATCCAGTGTCGTGGCAACCTTCACCATCTGGAAAAAGGATTTGAGGAAATTACGGAGGTACAGGAAGCGTCACCTACGACTTCTGTCCCAAACACCCACCATATGTCGTAGAAGAATAGACCCGACAGGAGGATCGTTCCCGTCTTGAAAGAGTCGATTTTGAGTAGAGAAAGGGCATTATGTGAGAAGGAAAGGGCGAGGATATCGGTGAGGACAAAAGATCTGCGATATGCCAGAGAGAAAGTGTATAGAATCGATGGAACCGCAGCAACGGGTAGGAGATATAGTGAAGGGGTTCGACAGGACGCAGTGAAAAGGGCTGGTGTTGCTCGTGACAATAAGGAATATAGCGACGGGGCAAACACGTTACACGTACCAGTCGAGTCTTTTCTTATTGACAAGCGGAATCTGCTGAATGCCTTCCAGCGAGTATTGCCAACAAAATGGCGGCTTAATGATATTGATGTCTGTCAACCATTCAGAATTATCACTGTTAACGGTAAATTCGATCAACTGACCTTCCAGACGCTCCCGACACCGGCGACAGAGAAATACCAGCCAAGAAACCAGTTGATCCATTCCCGTCCGAAAAATTTAACTATCAAATACAACCCAAAGAGAGCGACCGATCCGATCTGCACTTCCTATGGTTGACATCTCGTCCACGAAGGCAATTCGGGGAGGAAACCTACCACTGGGAACCACCAGGCATCTTCCGAGGACATACGCTCGGAGACCTCATCGTCATCGTCATCGTCTGTAGTTTCTCCATCCCTTGGTTTGGGATTCTATTGAAACGTCAAATCATTGCCAAGTTCCAATCCCAGGTGTGAAATGCCGTACGGGTAGAGAGCCATGCGCCCCAGCATAAACAGACCCAGTAGCCATGGAGAGAAGCGCGCCGTAGGCGAGAAATAAGCTCTGGGGAGCGGTGGCCATCCCAGCAGAATCACTTGTAGGGTGACGTGTAATGGAATCAGAACATGACACTCGGAAATTCGGGTTGAGCGCGTCGGATTTGTGTGTACGTATTGAATATTGAGATCTCAACACCAACGCAAACACATCCAATTAAACTTTGTCCGCTGCATGCCGCCGAGGGAAGTGGCGACCGTCCCGAGGGTAGAGAAATTCAACATTTTGGGATGGGCTGTTGAAAAATAACTCGACCTCTTTTAGAGGTATCTTATGTTTCGTGGGACAAATTCTCATTTCAACACGATATCACCGTCAGTAATGCTTCGCGAATCTGTCGACACTGCGGCCGGGCATGCGGCGGGAAAATGTTGTTTGATCCCTTGGGACAGTCTGCGAACGTTGTCCGAAATGATGAGCAGCCGCATGTTGGAAGGGGGTTGGTCTGGAGGTTAGGTCGGGCTGAGGTACGGCAGTGAACAGCAAACGTTGCCAATGGTACTTACCAATGAGTTACCGAAGATTCTTCAAGACGAAGGAATGTAAAGCTCGGGAACCAATTTGTACATTGATACATAACGCCATTGCTCATTAATACGCTTGCAAGCCAAGGAGTCATCAGGCCCTGGATTTCAAGGAAGCCGCGTGGGAGGTGAGCAATGGATATACAGCGCCATTGGGATAGACCGCATAGCCGTCATTGGGAGTATCACCACTAACAGGGGTAAGGTTTGCGGTGGGGGCGCTCAGAATTTGTATCGCTTACCTAGAAAGATGTGATCCAGATTGCCTAGTGTCAGAAGTAATTGAGCGACATCATTATCAGTTTCATTCAACCACTCACCAAATAAGGTCACCAGTCAACCCGGACGAAACCACCTCTGAGAACCAGGCACCATAAACCGTTGCCTGGTTATCGGTGACACCAAATTCTTCCAGAATAACGGGCTTCCCGACTCGGTTTTGAGAGGTGGTGTGGTCCGCGATCCATTGGGTTCCCCAGGCCTGCGGGTTGCTCGTCTGACCCCAGCCGATGGGGTAGGACTGTTGAATCTGTCAATGATGAACTAACAAAGTTCTAGCCGCGCGTACGTGGAATGTGCCAAAATCAATGGTGCTAATGACCAGATTGGCATCGAAATCGACGCCCTCACTCCCTCTACAGGCTTGGAATCAGAACGTGGTGAGCCATACAAATAGTAGAAAAATAAACAAACTGGTATGGATAAGTGGCAGCACTGGGTTGGTTGTAGAAACCCTCATCTCCGATTGCAACTAGATGGTTGCTGTCGATGGATTTGATATAAGCGGACATGGTCTTCGCCCAATTAGTCACCGTGACAGTAGTGCAGGTTCCCGAGGAAGAGCTGCGGAATTCATCAAGGGGTTTTCCAGTGGAAAAAGGATATATCTACCCAGTGCTTCCCTTACACCTCGGCTCATTCGCAAGTTCCCATGCCATGATGGTAGGTTCATTAACATAACGGCCAACAAAGGTTTTCACGTAGTTTTTGTAGGCATTCTACCAATTTTAGTCAAAATTGTACAAGTAACGCGATTTGAGACTGACCATGACGTTGGTGTTGGTGTAGAACAAATCATGGGGCTGGCCGGAACCAAGTATCTGGTTGACATATACATCCATGCCTCCGTAATCGGACCTGGTTTACTTTGAGTGGAATGGTGGGGATACTACGTTCGATACTAACCAGTTATTCGTTCTATCAAAGTTCGAAAAAGTTAGTCTGATATCCACTTGAGGAGGGTTCGGTCATACAGCACGACAATGAGACGAATGCCATTGGCCTTTGCGGCAGCGACAACATTATCTAAGGCGGTCGATTAGACATCACTATAACTAAGCTGGTAGGTGATCACCAAAGTTTGCAAGGCCAGTTGAACCGGTATTAATAGTTGGAGTACTTCCAGACCAACTTTGGTAGTAATTGCCATTTGGGTTGGTCACTTCATTGAAACCCCTTTGAAATTTGAGCACATGGATGCCGTATGAAGTTGGTGCGACTACTGACCAGGTGCGGACTGTGGTTCCACCAGCTTTGGCTATATCTGCAAACGCGGCATTCATGTTGGCGGTGCTCAGGCCTGTCAATCCCATCCAGTACGCGTTACCACTGATTACCACTTGATTGAGTAGAAATGGTATAGGGATTATTGTACGCACCCAACCACGGTGTATTTTGCACCATTGAGTGTAAATCTGGTGCCGGATGTCTTGACAAATCCTGTCGATGCGGGAGGGGCAGACGTCGGGGGGACGCTTGTCGGCGCCGGTTGAGTAGCCGTCGGTGTCGTGGCTGCGCCAGGGAGACACTGGGAATACCATGGGTTAGAGTACACACATGCGCTACCAGTTGCACAAGCTATTAATTCATTGTCAAGAGAGTGACCCCAGGTAATAGACCATCACAAACACACGCACTAGTGTCCCCAGTCCATCCCATGCCTCCACATTGTCCATATATCGGTGAGGTAGAGATTCCCGACGTAATGGAAGCGGTTAATACAACGAGACTTGCAAGATGTAACATCTTGAAAGGGGTGTGAGGAACCAACCATTCAACTTGGTTAGGCTTTTATGTATTCAAGACCCATCCACATACGCGAGAATCTTTTTCCAATTTTTTTCCAGGAGAACGATAATTCTGCGCTTCAAGGGGCCGGTCATAAATTTTGCGAGGTAACGCCGCTAATTTAGTGTTGAATGGGACCGCTGACTACTCACGTGTGAGACTAAGTAATTGCGGACACGCAGGTTTTGCCGAGTGAGTGAAAGTCACCGAGTACAGAATCCAACCGCAAGTCCTGTAGAACACATTGTAATCAGAGGTTCAACCATCACATGGTCTATTGCGGGCAAAAATCATAATTCCGCACACTACCACAAAGAACGAGGAGTATTCTTGACGCACGAACTTTATTGTGGGACGAAGAAAGGCGAGCTACACCCCGGGTACAATTAGTTCTATAAGATCCTTCAATATCCGGATGCTATTCCATTTTTTCTTGAGTCGCTGGCGGCTAGGGGATGAAGTGGCATCAAAAAAGAGGTCTCCCTTAAATTCTCCGAGATAACTCACCGAAGATATTTCCACCTTCCTTCATGACAGCCTGAACAACAGCAGCAACACGATTGATATCGAATACTAGAAAGAATTAGCATAGGGCCCCACGGGAACGTAATAGGCTCAAGTCTCTCACCATGAACCTGATGACCTCGCTTTCTGAGCTCATCAAGTATTTCATTTGGGTAATTATCGTCGGCATCTAATAGGATGGGATAGAGCTGATCGTGAAGCCGCCCAAATTCAATGGCCCCGCTGAGGTTGGAACCCCAGTCAAGGTTAAGAAGAACTTGAAGGATCGCCCCGAATATGCGCGATCCACCCGACCCTCCAAAAGCAAGGAAGAATGTCCCATCGGAATGCTCCAGAATGGTTGGGGCCGTGGAGGAGAGGGGGCGCTTGTTCGGCTCCGGGTAATTATCTATGAAATCGCAGTATGCAAGTTCAACAACATAACCTCTTCAGTCGGATTGGTGTAGCGACGCACAGGGTGACGGCCACAACCCAAACCCATTTGGGGTTCCTGGTGTGGAAAAATCATCCATTTCATCATTCATTAAAATGCCAGTTTCAGGATCAAGGACTTGTGACCCGAATACTAGGTTTACTGTCGAAGTCAGAGCAACTGCCATGCCGTCTTGATCAACTACCGAAGTATGGCTCTAATAACGTTGAAGACATGTTGAAATGATTCTAGGCAATAATGTCAAGGCGAACTTACGGTTCCGTGATCAATCTTGACATCATATTCAGGATTATAATATTCAGGAGGATGCGTACGGTCCTATCCCATCATGAGCATAGCGTAGGATCCAGTTGATTAGCTCTCACATCGGTAATATTAGCAAAAACTGCGTTCGCAAACGATTTTGTGGCAATTTGACGCATCCGTTCGGTGTTATTATTGAAGTCGGGATCACATATTTTCGTCCTGCATCATAAGTGTTACCCAAAATGGTGAAAAACACGGCTCACCTTGCGGCAAAGCCATATTTGAGAGCCTCAACGATTCTGTGTGTATTTAAACCATTTCGTTCTCCTAATTCAAATTTCTCGAGCACATTGAACATATGCAAAAGAACTGGGACAATGTCAGAAACTCTGAACGCGCGCAAAATATGAGTGCTTACCCGGGCCAGAAGTTGGCGCGTGGGTGGTATATACTCGCCTGCCCCGATAGCTACCTTCCAATGCACGCTCTACCTTGACTGCGTAATTCTTTAGATCTGAATGCGAAAGAATGCCGCCCATTGATCGAACCTTCCGGACAATGGAATCCGCAATTGGACCCTGCTGGTACCTCAGTATAACAAGTCACTCAAAAGGAGATAACCAGCCTGATAGAATGCCCTAGAGCCTTCGGAGGCTAAAAGACTCAGAGTACGGGAGAGATTCGTCCGCCGAATGATGTCTCCTTCCTTGAGCAAATGTCCTGCAGGCGCAAATATAGTTTTCCAATCAGGATTGTTGAGCATCAAGTCCGGGTACCACTGCTGACAAGTCAGTACCTGACGACTGAAAAACGCGAAAAAATATACAGGAATCCGCCGACCCAGTTCCCTATCAACCCTCCACCCTGCAGCAAGCTCAATACTCGGCCTGACAAGCCGGCCCCAGGAAAGTTTCCCCCAGCGACGGTGTGCTTCTTCAAGCCCGAGTACCTCTCCAGGAACACCAACAGCCAAACCACCGAGCCTTGAAGCATTCGGAGAGTGCGCGAACATTGTGGTGTTGGACAGTGCGGGGGCGGTTTCTCGAAAATCGATGGTATAGACTTCGGAACGATCCCCAGGCTGAGATGGGGGTATCCGCACGGTCATAAAACCCCCACCACCAATGCCGGATCTGGTCAGGGTTAGTTGGACGTCTTCCGAATCATGCAAGTGTGTAAGCATTCACGAGAACATATTGACCACCCCAGTGCAAAACGTAGCGCTGATAGCAGCATCTACCGCATTCCCTCCTTCCTTGAGGACACCGACACCAATATCCGAGCACCGTTCGTTCTCGGCTGCGACGGCACCATGCTGAACTTTGATGAGGTAGGCAGGATTTCGCGTCCCGCTATGTGCCAATGAGCCGCCTACATCATAACGCGATGTGGAATATAGGCAATTGGGGTTCCAAAAGAAAAGCCCCAATATTAGGGCGGCCGGGACAACGAGAGCAACATGCCTGCGCCGTTTACCCTTGCTATGGGATCGGTCCGAAGAAAACAAGGGCAGCTCACTGGAGCCATTCCGTGGATAGGATACCTCGCCCTGTAAACCTGCCTTGAGAGTGACTGAAGCCATTGTTGATGATGGTTTCACCAGCTTGAGACCTTGAGTTTCGGGCGGCTGATCCAAGGCGACCTTATTTGGTACCTGCCAGCCACGCTACCTAGGTGCAAATTCGGCTTCAAGTTGCGGCCACTGGCTGGGCCCGATTTACCACCGTCACCCCGCGTACTCGAAAATAAAAACGATTTGTCATGCCAGATGTGGATGATAAGCAGTACAGGGTGAGGGTGGTGCTGGTGAGTACTGAGCGCGAGCGTCTAAGAATGCGCCGCCGCTGCTCAAGCTCAAGCTCAAGCGCTCAAGGTTCATTAATGTCACGGTCAGTCCGCGAGGCCGTCGGTTATTTGAATTTTGTGCCGGCATGGAAAATTTTCTTCTTTTGTATGACAGGAATTACTTGATGCAAAATTCTTTAGAGACTATGAATATCTCTTTACACTAGGTACATTTGACTAGATGTTCAATCGATTTTTCTCATTTTCCTTCCGCAGCCGTTTGACCCTTTCATCCGGTGTCTCGTCGCGCCAGCGTGTGTCGCCACATAAACCTGTCTGGAAAATATCCCTCACATTTATGCAGCATAGCACCAGTGAAGCAGACCATTCTGGGAGGATGTGAAAGAGATAAAACGCGGTTTTCTCTGCCTTGGAATTCTGAGACCCCGGTTCATTCGACTCGTAAGAATTTGTGCGCTGGGCCATCACCACGAGCCTGTAGATAGCTGGTATGACCTAGTAATTTGTTTCAATTCCAAATAGACTTGGTATTGAAAAGAACGTTCACCCACTAATAACATGGGGAGTATGATGAGGTATTTCAGCGCCTTGCGGTTGGCCCGCGGGGTATTTCTGTGCGCCCAAAACGAAATTGCGGAGGTCGAAAGCATAAGTATTAATGCTAACGTAGTGCTGGTATATCTGGTAGATAGTTACGATGTCAGTAGGGAGATCCTGGGGGCGGGATAATAGGTTACCTGAGGGCCTGATTTTCGTAAACCCTTTCGGGTTTCGCTCTCTGCGCTATAATTCTACAATTTCCTAGAAAGCCGAGCACAAGAGTTACCATGAAAAGGAAAGACATTCCATCGTGAATGCGGCGGAACCAGAATCTTGCTCGGGGTTGATCACAAAGATGTGACTTCGGTTCAGTATCCGCTGAATCGAATGATATGCTTTTCCGTGGAATCCAATTCCAGGCTCCTGATGTTGAAATAAGTTCCGGTTTGGGGTTCTCTATTTCATCTCCATGGGTTGATGCGACCAGGGTTGAACGCAGGAGGTGACTCAAATCTTTGGCAATCGCGACGAAACCCATCGCGAATGTGGCCTGAATATATTCAAGCAATCCATCACTGTGCTCCACTGGGTTCTGGACGGATATCACTGCTCGCAATGAGAATGATACAATCCTGAAGCCGAGCTTAGTCTGTCAGGGTGCCCGACAAGAACAGGTGGACTACCTTTCAATAACAAAACCGAGCGTCCCAAGGATAACCGTGTTACGCGATTGTTTGTTCGCCAATTGATAGATATAGATTGGGATGAGAAGCAAGTAGACAGCAGCAAAGAGGATGGATGGTGCGAAATCCGCCCGGAATGCAAAGCCCCCTACAAGTGGGGGATAGGTCATTCTGTCACTGGTGGCTGCTGCGGTTCCTGAGGTACCACGTATAAATACATGGTTATGAGGATGCCCCTGACGAGATCAACTCCCATTTCATTGCGGAGGTTTTGTAGTGTGACTGCGGGCTGTTATGACACCCCTGCGATTTTTATCACCTCTTTCCCACTCGTACAGCCTCACTCACTAAAAGCCGCCCATATCCTTCTATCAGGGTACATCAATGGGCATTCGCAGTTGCCAAAATGTGGTGGGCAGTGTAGGGAAAGGGAGTGAAAATGTCAGCAAGGAGCACTTGATAAAAGGGGCGGACTGATGCACAATCTGGGGTTGGGGCATGTTAGGTTGGAGCCAGGGATCTCACCAAGAACGGCAAGTGGTAGCAGTCGTTACTCATGGCTCGTGGGCGGTTGCTTAGCCTTTTCGTTCCTTTCGAGAGTCTGCAAGTACTTAGCTGATGTCGAACGCGCCAGGAGCGCGTCATGAATGGGGTGCCCTAGAGTCCATGAATAGTGTATTATATCCTAAATAGTCACTTATAAGATTGTAATATCTTCCGCTCGTCCATGGTCGGCTCCAAGCTTCAATGCGATCACTTGCGTGCTAAGACTGGAGTACCCAATCCCGATAAATACTTCTGCGTTCCTTGCTAGCTCGACGTCAACTGCAACAGTGTAGTCAGCTTCGCCCCAGTGGATTGGAATCATGGCCGAGTGAGTGATCCGTGTCATGGGTCCTCGGGGCCATCCCGCAGAGTGGGCCCGTGCGGCGTTTGTCAAGGCCGCCGCTAGTTTATGATACTGTAAGTAAACAGTCGGATGGTCCCAAGCCCCATCGTGAAGAATGTGTACGGTTCGCAAATGCGGACGTTCCCGTGCGTGCTGGTCGATGGCGGAGAGAATACGCCGCAGGCTTGGGATACAATGCTCCATTATGGAGGTCTTGTTTGCGCTATCAAGTTGAGGGCCAAGGACAGAGTTATGCAACTCAGGAAGCGTGGCCCAAGTGGTGAAGCCCGTTCCGTCGTCGGCAAGGTCATGACAGTGGTTCTCAAAATCACCTTCAGGAGATGAATTACATTGAGAATAGAACACAGTGCTTGAGCTTACCCCGCCGTAAGTGTAATGAAATATATGGTTCCCCATCAACAAATGATTCAGACCGAAGGTTCAGCTCAGCGTGAGCGCGCTCAGCTGCTTTTTGGACAGCGGGTGACCATTTGAAGTGCTTCGCGAGGTATTCCCGATATGATGGCCAAACAGGGTGGATCCCTGGGGAAGCAAGGTATCTAACATGGCCGTGATGACTTTGACTGTCAATGTTACAGATATCGATTACGAACATCCAGTTAAGTATCCAATCGTCCACTACCACACATCGCGCCAGCGAGTTTAACACAGATTTGGCATGTTCCCATTGTTCGCTCTGGTCGGCCCAAAGTTGGAGATGGGTAACGTCCTCATGAGGGCAGATTTGGTCAAATAGAAGGCTAGTCACGGCTCCTTCCGTGGGTCCAAGCATGAATGCAGACAGGGGTACAGTTGCTCTCTCGCCCCGGGGTCTCCATATTAACGGCTGGTAGATATATGTGCGCGAGCTCTGCATGGCCAAGTGATGGAAGAGGAGGATCTCTTGCGCCTAAATAAGAGACTTGATATTAATACCCGTGGTACTGAGGGCTTGTGATTCTCGCCTGGTTGTTGAACCCAGCCCCTTGTAGCTGCTTGAAGAATACATACCTTTGATTGGGGTTTGTCTTGATTTGCGTCTGTGACCTTGCAATTTCTCGCTCAGCCAGACGTTCGTAGAGCGCGTAGGAAGGCCTGGCTCTGAGATGAAAGTATGCGATGAGACATATGGTAGATATAGCAAAGCAAAGGAAAAAACGAAAGATGCGCCACCGCCAGAGGAGGGAATGCATGTTAGATTTGGATACGCATCCAGCCTAGCCGCAAGCTGTGCTAGCTTGGAGAAAGCAACGAGTATTATGTAATTTCAGGCATGTCCGAGAGGGGTTCTCGGTTGCAAAAACGCCTATCCAATGCGCAACTAATGAAAGCAGTACGTACCCCGGCAGAGCCAGAAACATAGGATTATCAATATTCCTCATAGCTAAAGCTCTCGGTGGTAGAAAGAAATGACAACGCCTCCAAACCAATCCTCGCGGCGGCGGCGGATTAAGCGCCGTTTCTCTTCAGCCTCGTCCGGTCTGCCCTCAGAGGCAATGTCAGCTCCATTAACAGCTCCTCTGGTCAGACCACAAAACCGGAGACGTCGAACTTCATTATCTCTCAGTCCACCACCCGTGACTACCTACTCGTACTTTCGTCCACAGCTAACCGATGCATCGGACATTGGAGAAGAAGGCACATCTGGCAGTGAGCATGGTCACTCGGTCGCCTCCGATCCTCACATATTTCGCTCGAGATCCCGGCACAGGCCAATGATTTATGCGTCCTTGCCACCCACCCCAATATCGCCTTCGCCCTCGCCTCGTGCATTCATTACAGAACCACCAGTGACACCTACTTCCCCTGTATTTTCTAATGCAACCATACCGCCTACCGAACATCCGTTTTCTTTATGGGATTATCTCCGAGAGGAACTCCTCGCAACAGACTTTGATTCTCATCAAGAGCTTAAGTGGGAGCGTGTCAGTAATTTTCTAAGCATTCCGCTAGCAATGGAAAAGGTATGTTCCCCACATGAAATAAGATGCGCAGCAGACTGAATTCAATGTCTTAGATTATCGGATTTGGATTTATTCTTTGCTTCGATTCCTTCCTATATACATTCACTATCCTACCGATCCGCTTTACACTCGCGTTATTCAGATTTCTAACCAATCTATTCTGGTGCTCTGCGCCACCGCTCCCACCATCTCAAAAAGCTGACCTCTTACGAATGTTGTTACTCGTGGTCTCAGTGATGATCCTCAACCCACTAACGGACGCGAGCAAAATTTACCACACAATCCGCGGTCAAGATACCATTAAGCTATATGTCATCTTCAACGCATTGGAAGTAAGTCCTAAATGCCTTTTTTCGTGATTCAAACCAACAAATTCACAACTCCGGATTCTACCAGATAGGCGATAGACTCTGTGCATCTATCGGACAGGACGTCCTAGATTGTTTATTTTCGCGGTCAACGTTAGAGCCGTTATCTCATAGAATGCCTGTCACCTCGAATACATTTCGTCCCATCCTATTTTTTCTTCTCGCGACTGTATATATTGGTGAGTTCTCAGTTATATGTTTATGATAACTTCGCTCAAGCCACCTCAGTTGCGCATGCCCTAGTCATGGTCTATCAGCTCATAGCACTGAACGTTGCCATCAACTCCTACGACCATGCATTACTCACACTCCTTGTTTCAAATCAATTCGTTGAAATCAAGGGCAGTGTCTTCAAGAAATTTGAGAAAGATAGTCTTTTCCAAATCACTTGCGCAGGTAATCCTGTATATTTTATTATATCAATTATTGCAACTAATTCCTCACATCATTTGATAGATATCGTGGAGCGCTTTAGCCTTGCCCTCATGCTCTGTGTCGTCGCTTTCCGCAACTTGATTGAAATGAGTGGAACCGAATTCGATTTTACACAAGGTTTCGTCCTCCCAAAGAGTTTTGGGTGGTTTCGGGGAAATAATGTCCTGTGGACGATCTCATATGTTGGTCCTACCCTTTGTGATAGAATCAGGCAAATAACGCATCCCTCAGCCAGTATTGACTGTAATGGTATCAGAGATGCTTGTGGATTGGCTCAAACACGCGTTCATCACCAAATTCAACCACATCCGCCCGTCGGTGTATGAGCGTTTCACCGATGTCCTATGCCGGGACCTTGCCAGTGGGAGTGCAGTTGGGCGGCGTGGAGCTCGCAAAGTAAAATGCTGCTTTTCCAGCGCGTTATTTGGCTTATAATCATTTCTTGAAGCATACCTATGTCGATCAATCCCCATTGGTGGCTAGAAGATTGGGATTTGCATCCCTTCCATTGGCGGTGCTCGCAATTCTAATTGGTTCCCAATCCATAAGCCTTATGTTTGCTGTGCATTCGGATTCATCCTCCCCTTGGACGGTCCCGTCCCTCTCAAATGCTGAAATCGTGCACTATCTCAAGTGGATCACCATGGGCGTGCTATTTTGGCTCTGGCAAGTGATTAATGATAATGTGTGTGTTGGTGGTCTAATTCCCCATTTGCAGTTTCGTTGTCATCAAGGTAATTATGGGGGTAAATCTTGTTAGCTATGCTACCATGAGAAGAGCTGGAATGGAGGCGAGGGAGGAGGCGGATACGGTTAATGATTTCGGACGTGATCCGATTGGCGAAGGCAAGGAGGAGCAGGTATGGCTAATTGGCGCTATGTTTTGCCTGGTGATAACGATAATGCAGATATACAACCGAAAATTGAAGACACTGCTGGATAACAACCATGATGACGCCACACCATTACCTGAAATGGGTGAACGCCGGCCAGGTGAAGAGGTGGGAAAGAAGGGGAGGGTAAAATTGGAAGATCTAACCCGGTTTACTATGATAAAAAGGATTTGGTAGTTTGCACTAATGACTCTGTAAAGATAGTGGTGGATCAATGTGATACATGAGTGTATTCAATACAGGTTAGCTACCGGTTCATGCATGGGGAGGTGACCACTAAGGATTGCGCGGACGATGGTGTGATATTGGGAAACCAGGGAGTATACATATTATGTAGCATAGTGGAAGCAGTGAGTGTGATGCGATGGGGAATACAATGCGCGTGTGGATGCGAAGCAGGATTTCGTAATGATCGTCGAGGATGATTATTATAGTGCATCATTTAAATCCAATTGAGACTATGACCACCAGCTAGGGTCCGGGGGTACGCAGCAGCGTCCGAGTAATCCTGCGACGCGGCAGGCTTCCCAGGCGTGGACCGGAGACGGGCCCTCTCCGGGTGTTGCGCCGCCATGGGACGCGCGCCACCAGTCCTCTGGGAATGCGTCGAAGCCTTTCGAACGCGCAGGGGCTTGGTGGAATGCGCGGACTGCTCCTGAACGACTGGGCGGTGGGCAGTTGGTCCTGCTCTAAGAGCTGCATTTGGCCCCAGGCTTTGAGTGGATAAATTGCGGTGGGCTGTCATGTATGTAGTTGGGGGATGAGTGTTCGACCACCCACATTGAGGGGCTTGAACGGACTGGGAGGCCAGGGAAACCGTTGGGTATGCAATTGCGGTGGGTTTGGAGTAGGAGGAGGTAGAACCTGCGCGTTGAAGGATCGGCTTGCGGCCGACGCTCCCGCTTCGCCCGACATCATACCCACCCTGGATACCCCGCTTGACCTGGGGGCTTGGTGGCCCGCCGTAGTTGGACAATTGGTCAGCCTTGGGCTCCTGTATACCAAGAGGGAGGTATGCCTTCGGGCTGGTGTAACCATGAACAGCGGGGGGGTCGGGGAATTGATCAAGTATTTGTCTGTCAATCAGAGGTACCGGGTGGCGAATTTCCCTGTGAGTCAGCAGGGACTTGACCGCTCCAGGACTGTGGGAAGGATAAAGGAGTTCGGACTCTTCTCGAAGACCAGGCCACCGTGTTCGGCCATATTCATCCACCGATTCGTGAGATATATCAACAACAAGATGGATATCTGATGTTTTCAGCGGGCCCGTGCCCCGGTAAGTGGGGCGGATGCGGGGAGAAAAGCTGGAGCTGTCTGTATCGCTGGAGCAACGGAATGGCATTGACTTTGAGTGCCTTAAGCGCTGTTTGGCAGAGATTTGCTCCCCCGCTGGATGATGAGATTGTGAAGGGTTTGATCCTCGAGACCTGAAAATAGAGATCAGTTTGGTGATTGGAGACCAGAGGTTCCAGGGCTCACTTTCCAAACACTTTGGAGCGCATTCTTTTGATGTGTTCCATAGCGGTATTGCTTTTGCTCGGTAGTTTTGGGTTGGGGGCGAGTAGGAGCTAGTGTCTAGCAGTCATATCGTCGTGGTTTTATGTCCTAGCAAGGCTGTGGACTGTGGCTTGCGGGTACTCCAGCTTTGTTCCACACTTTGCTTATGCGGACCTCTAACGTTTGGACGCGCTCTATGCATGAGCATGTAAATTCATTATGCCACAGGGCCCACAATGTAAATGCGGACTCGCCCCGTTAATATTCTTTGTGACCTGTGGATAGATGCACCACAGCGCCAGGAGTTCAATACATGAAAGTGTCGGCTGACCTTCGCTGAATAAGACACATGGGTAGAAACAATGCGCTTTAAACCGTGGTTTTTTCAATGCTGTGTACCGTTCCAATGCATCAGGCGCAACAGCGCAAAGCAGAATCTGAGGAGGGGGGAGTCAATTTTGGATATTTGAGATGACTTACCGCTACCCAATCGAGTAGACCCCGGGACTTTAGCGGTAGGGGCCCAAAAAACCCACCTCTAGGACCAGTTTCACATTTGCACTGGCTTGAAGCTTTCACTCGCCAATAATTTAATTGGAGACCTCAGGCTGTAACTGCCAGTGGTCTAACTCTGCGAGTGTCTTTGAGTTGGTCCTCGATTTTTTACGCCGTCATATTTCGTGTTATTTTTTCTACGGAAAGAAACATGGTGATAGTAAGTATGATACCTTCAAGTTGATATGCATTTGTTTACGGTTTACATTGCTTATAACTTGCTGGGCAATGCAGTTGTCTCAAGAGTGAGAGAAATGAAGTTGATCAATGATCGGCGGCCCCTTGCCAAATTGGCATAGAATGTAATGACGTAACGCACTCCGACCACTGAGGCTTGAGCTTGAGGAATTGGTCCTTTCATTGTCAACTGAAATAATACAAAACGAGGCTCCTTTATAATTCGTAAAAATAGTATGTGTGTTGATATCTGTCAGTGGGGGGATGAACATGGATGTAATGTAGGTATAAACAGTGCTGATGATGTATGAATAGAGTTGATATGCACAAATCGACAAGGTGGTGACAAACGTAACTGAGGGGTGGAACTCGTTTTCAGCCATAGTACTATGGGCGCTCAAGCCCCGACAGCCCCTTCAAAGACTTCTGATAGTGTTTGTACTGGGGCCATGGAGAATTTAACATCTCGCGCGAGTCTGGATAATTCCTTGGTCCAAATACTTCGAATTTCTTCATTTCTGACATCGTCTGGTAAACTGGATGTGTCATCGCTGATCTCCAATCCTCGGAGTACTTCGTCTCCCCAAACGCCTTGAGCTAGTCGAACCTCTCCAGCGCCAGCAGTTTTGGTCCCAAGCCCGGTACTGAACGAAGCGGTGCGACCAAATGCTCGTTTCGCCTTCTTGGGGGTGGTATTTACCGGGGTAGGGGATAGGAGCGAAGATGATAAGGAGATTAGCCCAACTCCATCGAGAACGCCAATTAGATCGGTAAACTCGCTGCGGGACACAGGTTCAAATACACCAGTTTCGCCACGGGTGAGGATGGCCATGTAATACGCGTGGAGTTGTGTAACATCGACGCTTGCGATGGCTGAGGAAGTGAGGGATGATGTGCGCTTGATTGGTGTCTGGGACGCTTTTTTGGGTGTTGACGTCGAGCTTGTAGAAAGGGAGAGCCCTTGGCCGGCTTCAAGCCGCCGTGATGCCAGGAGTATCGATATAAGAACCAATCGCGCTTGAAGACCTAGGTTTCGAACTTTGGATACTGTTTCACCATTGCTTGAGTTGGACTTGGAAGAAGTGGCGGAAGCAGAGGCTGCAGTCTTGCCCCCAGAAGGCGTATATGCTTTCAGGGCTGATAGGATATGAATCGGGGTTACCACAACGGGTGCAGTATGTAGTGGATTGTCCTCCAAAGACTTAACGGTTGGTGTGGCTGCGGAAGATACCGCCAAGTCGATAGCGCCTCTTAATACCTCAAACAGGCTTCTAACATCTCCTGTCAGAGCAGCGATCTTTTTCGTAAGGAGGGAGATGCTGGGCGCGGGGAGGAAGGTCTTGGCCTGTATATGTGATGCGCTCTCGGGATCCCATTCTTGAAGAGAGTTGAGGCGTGATTGCAGAATTTGGACCAACTGAGGTGGCGTGTAGGGTGCAAAATGAATAGTTTCAACACGGGATGATGCATCACAAGCCAGCGAGTTGGACGAAGCGGTGAGAGTATGTGTATTGGCGATGCCAATTAACCTCATATTAGAGGAGCAGGTGAGGGGAAGTGAGAAGACAGCACTGAACGATTGGGGCGTAGAGGCGATGTGATCAAGCTCATCTAGGATTAGAATGCTGTTGTCGGTTAGAATATGATAATAGAGGCATACGAGCAAGCAAACCATTTAGTTTTGAGACCCGTGAGCAAGGCCTCAATAGCCTCCCGTCCGGTTACCCTCCTGAGTTTACCTGCCAATTTTCGGGCTTGATAGGGCTTCAGTTCTTCAACCATCCGCTCCCACAGGACATCAACACTTTTCAATGCCATACAATTGATGAAAAGAACTTTGGCGCCCGATGCCTCCGTATGGGATGGTTGTAACACTGAATTGACCAAGGCCGTCTTTCCAGTCCCAGGGGAGCCAGAAATGAATAGGCTACAAGGGCACAAATCATCCGTGGGGGTATCCGCCAAAAAAGATGTGATGAAGCCCTGGACCATGGCCCGCTCTTCATCACGACCGGCTATTTCACCGTTGAATGTGTTGCATGTTGGGCGCAGCAGAGCGCGAGCTCGAGCGTAAATTGGGATGAGGGAAGTTGGAGGAGTCGGTGGAGGTGTAGCAATAATCAGTTGTGATACTTCTGTTATGGGTGTGGCAGGATGTAGTACAGACATGGAAGCATGCCTCCGCACTATTGCTCCAAGATGAACTAGAACGACTCAGGCATAAGAAAATAACTAACCAGATCTTATTTGTGAGGGACTGGTCAAGTCAGTTGCAGCGCGTCTGAGGGTCCCGACAACTGATCTAATGGGAAGTGTTGATATATCAACACTTGATGGCTCGCTGCTGAACGGGGGGATATTTTCTTTGTTTCCATCCCCATCAATTGTCGATATGGATGTACGAACGCGCTTTGCATTTGGGGTTGGGTCGGGCGTTTGAAGTTGGTCACTGGTCTTGGATGAGGGGAGGTCTTGTGGTTGGTGTGCTCGCTTCCCCAGAACGGTGCTGCGTGTCACTCTTGGCGAGCTCATCGTTGCGCGGTCGGGGACGAAGAGATCGTGAGGTTGTATGTAGAGTCCGAAGAGAAATATTCCGTTGATTTACCCACCATTTCAAGCTCCGATAAACATTCAAAACACGCAAACGCGCAAGACGCGTCCTGTATCACGTGAGAACGTGTTGACACGATATTATGTAATGGCACTGCCACAGATCAGCACAACCCGGGAGCCGCGGCTACCGCGGTCCGTGACAGTGACGTCCGACAACCCCAAGTTATACGCGACGCTGACGCCCGGTCTATGTAAAGAGGACGGTCAATACACCCCGGAAACGAGCGACCATACACTTCCAGCAGATGCTCCCGAATTCCTGACGTGAAAGTCAAACTGGCAGGCTGTATGTCAGCACGGTGTGGTGCGGCGTCTATCGTGGCCTTGATGCAAAGCCAACTCGAACCTCTAGCATGCAAATACTCACCCATGGCTACCATTAGTGCGTTGGAAGGCCTTAAGTTCAGAACAGGGCGCGAAAATCGCAGCAGTCTCGCTACACCACTATGGTTCGCCGCTCAAACACCCTATGATTATGATCGCAGTCTAAACTTATGGGAACCGCGGAAACTGGCGTCCTAGCCAGCCGAATTGCTTGGCTTTATCCCGGCAACGGAGCCATCACCAATGCCTTAATTTGTGTGATGCTTCGGGATCCATTTCCCTGCCACAAACTGCTCTAATATTGGCCTGGTTGCCAAAAGCGTGGCGGCTCCAACGATCCTTATAGTTACTCCTTGCTTCCCACACCGCTTTCCTCTTCACCGCTCCCCCATCACGATGCGCTTTCTTCAGCTGGGCTCGACAACCGCATTTGTTCTCCTACAATTGCACTTGGTGCTGCTGAGCGGAGCGTTACGGTTTGTGTATCTCAATCTCAGAAACCCTGTGGCCTTAAATACCGCAATAGGCCGCGCCAGAATGCAGGGGATAGTGACAACGATTCCGATTCCGATTCTGATAGCGAGAGTTGTGTCGGTCGCATTTGCACGACCAACCATTCCGGAGGCACCACCCGTCCGACAAATACAAAGTGAATCACACTCGACTGGCCTTCATGTCGTCTAACATTTCACTCATAGAACTACAACGACCAACACGAAAGCAGGAGCAAACCATACTCCCGGCGGCAGTAGCATGTTAACTACTGCTACGGGCACCCTTCTGCAGAGTAGCTCGTCAACAACTGCTAGTCCGAACCCCCTTGCAGGTGATTCCAAGCCGGTCTCTGGCTCACAAAAGAGGTCTGGCCTTGGGGCTGGTGGGATTGTTGGGATCGTCCTGGGGCTAGGTAGATCACTATTTTATCATCAAAAGTTCTCACCTGACCGAGAATAAACACCAATAGGCATTTTGGCTGGACTTGCATTCATGCTCTTCTCCAAGTATCGTAGCCACAGAAGAGAGCTATCTAAACGTCCGCGAGGAACAATGACACTACCCTCCACCTTCTTGGGACGGTCTTTCTCTGCTCGCCCTACTCCCAACCACCGACAATCACGCTCGGAATCTACGACTTTCCTCGGCCCAACCACTGACATGGCTAATGTCCCTTCTCTCAGTTTCTCGTCGGTTCCAACGCCAACCCCCCTCCTTCCACTTATCTCACACCCTGATGGCCAGCCGAATGAGCACCATGCCTCGTTGGATCCCGAAACTGGGGAAGCGTTACATTCCCGTCAAATGACCAGTGCTGTGCCCGGTGGTGCGCCCAGTAGTTCTTGGATCACTAGGTCGCCACCCACATCCCCGACGGATCCATCTCTTAACGTGCTTCCACCGGTGCCAGTTTCAGCACTGCATAGTGACATGCACCAATATCAGAAAGCGCTCGAGGTGGACCAGGAGAAACAGATGCATCCGGAGGCAAGCGGAAGCGCAACTAGAACACCTGAAACTGATCCTCCTCCAACCTACTCGACTTGACTTCCTAGACTTTCCTGTCGCTCCCTCATATATGATAGCGCCATGATTGAACACTTCGCTGGACTCTGAAATGGACCTCTGACTTGAAATGGCCAATCTAGCTACCAGTATGTTGTGTCATGACTCCGGTATGGTTAGAGCATACACAAAAACTTGTACTACAGTAGCACAGGATTTAGGCAACAGATATCGATGCGGCCTTATGATCGGTTGTATCGGTTATGCTGTTCTGAATTCTTCAGGTTCCGAAATAGGACGAACGGACTCCCGTGTCTCCACGGATGTGCAATGATTGGCCTGTTTATTCGCCGCGGAGTCACCTTGTGTTCGAATTTGTGATGAACAAACATATCTAGTAATCTTCTCGCTCAGATATCGCAGTAAAGGCGAGGAAGCGGACTGCGTGATTGGATCTGGAATCGAGAATGGCGCCATGGAGCAAAAGTCGTGGCTGTCTGGAAGAATTCGTCCCAAATAGTCGGGGCCTCCACTATCATGGAGCTCATCAACTTCGGTTCCGTGCCCTATAGAGATGTCGACTGCGGGGACGAGCCTGATCGATGATAGAATTTCTATTTCTGCTTTCCGACGGCTGTGCAGCATTTGCATCAACTCTTTCCTAAATTTGAAATGCTCATGTATTACTTTGGGTGATTCAAGAAAAATGCAGACCTCCATCTTTGCGGCATCTGCGTATGAGGCCTCCGGAGTAAAGTTAAAGCCTAGATATGGACCGTTAGCATGAGTGAGGTATCTTCGACAGCTGGTAAGGAACCGACCTTTTTCTCATCTGACTTGGTGATCGGCAGCAGCATATCTCTGTCAATACCAAGCCTGTGACCCCTAGTCAGTGGTTGAAAACACCGGACCAAAAAGCGATCCTGTACTCCTGCAGTTCGCTTGCCCAAAGGCCGAGCCATTTGATGCGGCCTGCGGCAAGTTTCTCATTCTCGTGCCGAAGACCTTGGCTGCCATATTTATAGACGCAAACAATATCAATCCCGTATGGGTCGCCATCGACAAGAGCGAGGATTGGAATGCTGTTGAATAGCATGCAATTAGACAACTAGAACAAGCTCTCAGACATTTACCTCAGGGGCAAACAATCCGCTAGCGTTTTCACAAGATGACGGGTGGCTATATCCGGGTATCCCTTCCCCTTCGGTTGGTCGAATTAGATGCATCCGGTACCTTTAATAGCGATGAGAGAACGTACGGTTATGATTATCCCGCGGCCAGGTAACGACGGGTGGTTGGTAACCGATAAACGACAAAGCGTTTGAAACACTGCCTGGAATCTCAAATGTTAGGATAAGAACAATATCGCCGCAAGACATTACCAACATCTTTCTCTACTACCAACACCCAGGCAACATTCGAGTCAATGGTTAATGATTGTATATTTTCGCCAGTGGGAATCAAAGCTCCCTGGGAGTCATCCTGAGCGTTCGCTTGGGGATAAAAATAAGCCGCCCTACCTCGGTGTCTGACTTGACGGTTTCTCCAGAATTAAGATGAATGGCAAGGCCCCCACCGCATATAAGGCCTTTCGACGTCGCTCGCTATGAGCTGGGTTAGATATCATGGATGAAACTTCACAAATGAGATACAATGAAGAGGTCAGAGCGCTCTAGCTCAAAGGTCGCGGCTAAATCATCCACAAGCTATTCCAACTTTTAATTCAGTGGTAGTGGGATTCCTGTTGTCTTACAGAATCTACAACCCGCTGCTTCCCAAATAGGGTCACATCATTGTAGAAAATGTCCCTGGACGAAATCAGGAATAAAACGGAAGATGTATGCCTTGGGTGTCACCGTTTAGTTGCGGGGGTACCATTAGTAATGGCATCGTGTGCTAGGTCCAATACCCGGAACAGCTGCGCTAATGGATTGTCAAGGTTTGATGATAGCACCAGCGCATTATGTACCCACCAAGTTGTTTTGCACTACCTGCACTGCACTTCCTGGGGTACTTTAAAGCCCTGTAATTCGGAGATCTGTGACTCTGATTCAGCCCTCGGTGTATGCGATGCTTGGTCAACGAACCCATCGGGGTTGGCCTTGGTTCGATCAGCGATTCGCAATATAATCCTACTGTTTCCCTTTCGGTTTTGGGGTTTGGTCTCTGCCTCGTCTGGGTCCGCTGACATTTCGTGTGTATTTCCGGGAAACGCAAGTTGGTGAAGAAATGTCAAAACCATGTCCTCTATGTTCTTGGCTGCATCGGGAGATCTGTCACCCATAAGTTTCAATCATTTGTTCCCAGAGGGACGAGCCGCGAGTACTCCTCTCCGATATCATCACTCGGGTGGGCATCTCGCGCGGAATTGGCGGTGACCTGCTCCACGTCCATTGCGTCCGAGCTGATACTCTGGTTCGTTGGGGTTGCTCCAGCTCTTCCGAACTCTGTAAAATCTATTCCAGAGAATAGGTCCAATTCGCCCTCGTTATAGTAATCCATCAAGAAGTTTCAAGCAGACAAAAAATCCAGCTCCAGATCATTGATATTGGGGTAGGGTTATATTTCGAGTATCTTGACAAACACATAATAACAAGCCGCAGGCAAACAAAGAAAGAATAACCAGCCCAGCCGAAAACTTTGAGTTGAATATTGCAGGAAGCGCTCCTCAATACTGTGTTCATTCGAGTTGGAGTAATCAGGCCCATACTTGGGGATCGAGACTAAACCAGAGCGGTAATTTCTGCCAGAAGTCCTGTCTTGCTGCGTCAACAACAGCCGAAAATTGCACACGGCAGTACTGGCAAACTCGGAAACGAGAGCTATATCTCGTAGAAGACTGGTCGGGGGTTTGCATGAGTTTGGCTTCAGCGATAGCAAAGAGAGGATCCGAGCTGCGATAGCAAACAACGCCGTTGACATCGCGGAGCAATTCAAACGTAATTGCTTCAAAGGCTGCCTGACAGTTCCGCCTGCGAGAGGGATCCAGGTCGCTGACGTAGATACAGCCAGTAGAAGCTTGGCGCCCCTCAAGTTCGTTGACGATAAAAGTAGAGAGGAAACGCGAGCCATGCTCTCTTCCCCTTAGTAGATTCATCAAATCTTCGTGTTCCAACTGGTAGTGTTCCGTTGTCTGAGGGCAAGTGTAACCGGCTGAGATATCGCTTGGAGCACATCTAGAGAGATCATAGAACGCAGCCGGGAGCAGACTGAGAGCATTTGCGGCCCGAGCCAGATTTATGACAAGTCTGCCGGGAGTGAGACGGGGGAGAATGCAATTTCCGAAGAACCTACATAGGATGCGGAATGGACCTGCGAGGATCATAGATGCCATGAGATGAAGTCGCCTGGGCCTCCCGAATCTCCCATTGGGCGAGTGTCAAGGGCCAAGCATCGTGCATCCCGTGAATGATACCAGCGCGTAGGTGGGCAACTTGATATTTTGTTGAGAGCCGTAATATCGAGGAGAAAAGTTGGAAATCCGCTTTGTGAGATTTGAGAAAGGATCTAGTATGGACCGTGACGCAGTCGAATAACTGGGCCAACCTTTACTCACAGGCCGTCATAGAGCGATTGAATAAAATGGAGTATGTCTCCAGAAGTATCCTGTAAATGCAGTATGGGTCTACCTTCGATGTGGGGGCAATTTGAATCCAGTGCTTTAATGGCTAGATCTAGTGGTTGGGAGTGGCGAGAAAGTAGTCCTTGATGAACGAGAAAATAGAAGCTCTCGGCGAGAATTGCGATATTTCCGTCATCGAAAGAAAGGGTTGGGTGACGAGAAAGAACAGGGCCGCTTTCTGGTTGAGCTCTCAGCGAGCTGCTCATAACAGAACGGTTTGTGCTAAAGTCATCCAGTGTGGCCATGCTGACCCGGGTCCGTGCTGAAAGAATTGGAGGTGTCGGTATGGTACCAAGAGGCTCGAGCCTTCTATGTGGTGGGAAATCAACAGTGGGAGGCGGGTAATCGATGACAGTGTCAATGAAAGTCGCGCCAATGAGCTGACTCAGCGAGCAGTGCACAAATAAAATCAGTAGAGACTCAGAATTGTACCCGGTAGGTAGAGAGAATACGCAGAGAATCCAAGTTAAAATAAGTCCAACCGACGATCATGTCCCCACCTACATAGAGTCTATCAAACAACCAGGCATGACGAGGCTGATGGGGCGGGGATGCGCTAGAAACCAGTCATTAGAAGTGGTGGCCAGCCTAGCCTGGAGATGTTTTTTTGGCATGCAATGTTGAGACTGAGCCGGTTGTATACCGTGACTTCAAGTACATACTTTAGGACAGTGTTGGCTCCAACCCGAGTTATTACTGTTATGGTTATAACGGTCAATTGACCTGGGCAAATAACCCAACCATTACCCGGGTTAGAGGGGTTAGTGGGGTTATTTGACCAGAACATATAAAAATGTATTATAATTAATCTAGTTCTATAATATTGCTGTTCCTCAATGGTCCTATGGCCCCGCAGCTCCATGGAACTGGCTCGTCGTCGTGGTACATGGCTCATTAACTCGTACGACCGTGACGCCATCTCTTCTTGGTCACTAGTGCCTAACCCCTTATGCTAGCATTCCAACCAGCCTCAATGACCAAGGTCCAAAATTGGTATTTAACAATTGTGTTCGCCCAAAGCACAGTCTGATCCGCGAGAATTCGAGTGGCTTCGAACATCCAGAAAAAGGATTGCGAAGAATGGGCCGTTGTGACGCCCCAGGTTTGTTGTAGTTCCTCGATTGGTGCTATGCCCAAACCTTTGTCCCCCTCGTCCACAATGACTGCCGATTGCTGAAGAT